>CATIWR010046399.1:0-10033 GCA_949677035.1 Omphalea diandra | reverse complement strand
TTGATCAGCTCCTTTGTCCTCCTTGAGAGCATTGCTAGCTTCTCCTCTTCTTTGTCACTTTCTTCATCACTTGAGGTGATCTCTACCTCCTTCTCTTTTTTTAAAGCTTTAAGAGCCATGGTTTTTCTTTCTTTCTTCGGTTTGTCTCATTGGCCTCTTAGCTTCTTCATTTGTTCATCTTTTTGCAAGGCCAACTCATGAGTTAAAAGTTTGCCTATCAATACATTGGTTGGAACCTTTCCAATTTTTGGATTTGACTCTTGTATGTTGTAAACTCTAGCACGAAATTTATCTAGACGAAGAGCTTTAAGGATTTTTGTGTTTACTTCATAGATAGTAAGAGTTCTTCCAAATTTCTTCATGTTAACAAGAGCCTGTTTGTCATTTATGTGATGCTTTCATTGTCCTTCATCATGAAGAGTTCCCATTCGGTGACATACATCTCTAAACAACTTGACTTGACTAGAGTTGTGCCTTCATGATAGTTCTCTAGAGTCTTCCAAATGGCATGAGCTATTTGATAGTATTGCACTCTTTCGATCTCTTCTCTAGAGAGTGAGCTTAGAAGAATGACCATTGCTCTCTTGTTCTTGCCATTTGATCTCCACTGTGCTTTAATCCATTCGTCCCTTGGGATTAATTCTTCATTACCATCCATAACCCTGGTGGGTGGCTTTCATTCCTTGATGACCATATCCTAAAGGTCCATCACATCTATGTTAAGATAGATCTCCATCATATACTTCCAATGAGTATAGTATGTTCCATCAAAGTATGGCTTGAGTTGTGAGTGGATTTCTTTTTGTGCCATGATCTTTGTTCACCCAATGAAGGTTTGATTACGAAGTGGCTCTGATACTACTTATTGGCCCTAGGCACTAAGAATGGGGAGGGGTTGAATTGTTGCATAAAAATTAAAATTGAAAGAGAGAAGAGAAATGAGATGAGAGGAAGCACAAGATTAATAGTGGTTCGGGTGTAATTAACCCTACGTCCACTCCCCAATTCTTCAAAATTGGGTATTCCACTATCTTTCAAAGGTGTTTTCAAGCTTACACCAAACTTTTACACTTGTGTTTTGAAAGGCTCACACAACAACCTATACACTTGTGTTTTTAGGCTTACACAACAACCTTTACAACTTGTGTTTTAATAGGCTCACACAATAACCTCTCTTAGTGTTTTAACAGGCTCACACTATAACCTATTACAAATTGAATTTATGCTCACACCCAATAATGACTTAAAGACCAACAAAGAGTAAATAGCAAAATTGCAAGAGTTTAGGTACAAAGTTATTAATTCTCTTTCATTTACATCTGTTTGGTGAGGTATTTATAGCCTCTACCCAACAAAGAGACGTTGCAATAAAACTGGTACAAAATCATCAAAGTGTGCTTAACAGATTTTCGCATTAAATGCTTGACAGTCATTTCACAGTCGCTACTATTTATTTGTGGTCACGAATTCCAAATTCCATAAGGAAAACCCCATTTCTATCTAACGGCTAGTCCACATGGCAGCTTCTAATTAGTGCACCAGGAAAATACAGTCGTTGCCTTTCACATACTCTTAAAAGTAGCGGTCGCGATTTATCTTGTATAGGATGCGACTTTGGATGCGAATTCCTTTGCTAAAAGTGTTCATCTTCTTCTTTTGGTTTCGCGATTGCTACCAACAAGTTTCCCTTGTGATTTTTAACTTTCAACGGTTACCTGAGACACTTATCAAGCTGTGAATGTGGATTTGATTGCATCTTAAGTTACTTCAAAATTCACGGTCGCGACTGATGCAAGCTTTACACTGCGAATTCGTCTGTCACTTTTGGAGTTCTTCTTTTGGATGAATTGCAGCTGAGAATTACTCCATGATTTCTTTTGTCTGATCTTCTAACAAGTCTTCTAATGGATCAGAGTCTCGAATTTTAGATTGCGATCGCGATTTAGAAGTTACTTCATATACTTTAAAGATGAAGATTTCTATCCAACTTCTAACTTAAAGACTTTCACAAAAACTGCAAAACAACACTAAATAGAAACATTAAAAATGATCAATCCCCTTTATCAAGATCAAAAGAGGCCTAAGACTTAGGGTTAACTACCCTAGTCCAACAAAACTTTTGACCATCAAGATCACCTACCATGTCTACATTTGTATAGCCTTTTAAGAGTAGTTTTTCATTTTTCAAAGTTTTTCATTTTTCAAAGTTTGAATACAATTTCAATGTTCCTCCCAAAAGATCCATTTGATAGCTTCCTAATGCTCATTCTTAAGATTGGCTAGAAAATAACATATTATTCCAACAACTTGAGTAATATATAGTCTGGTACAAATTATTACATACATCAAGCTTCCAATAACTGAAGAATATGGAATAACTGACATCTACTCATTTTCTTTATTTGAAGAAGGACACATTTTCTTGATGAGTTTAAATTCTTCATGAAGAGGTGATGTTACTGGCTTTGCTGTTTTTATGTTGAACCTTTCAAGCATTAACTCTGGATTTTCTATCTCAAGCAATCTCCTTATTAACACTTTGTTTATTTGTTCCCAAATAATTAATCTAAAAAACTTTTGATAATTCTTTCTTCAGCCGATTGATCATTTGAGCATTTTGACTAATTATCAACATATCCTCAACATATAATAACAAAATGACAAATTTTCCCTTAGGAAATTGCTTAATGTAAAAACATGAATCAACTATTATTCTTTTGTACTGGTGATCTATCATAAATGAATTAAATTTTTTGTATCATTATCATGGTGCTTGTTTTAAGACATAAAAGCTTTTCTTCAATTTGCGAACTAGATGCTCCTTTCCTATAACCTCTACGCCTTCAGGTTGTTATATGTAAATTTCTTCTTCTAGATCATTGTGAAGAAAATGCAGCCTTTGCATCCATCTACTCAATCCCAAGATCAAAGGCTAGTAGCTAGTTCTAAGATTATTTTGATTTATGACATCTCTACTATCAAAGAAAAGATTTCATCAAAATTAATTATTTTTTTTGTCCAAAACCCTTAACAACTAATCAAGCTTTTTATTTTATTACATTTCTATGTCCATCATCACAATAAGAAAATTAGTCTACAATGACATTTATTAAATGTCATTAAAAGTCTACAAAATGACGCTTTAGACTTATACCCATGGTTCTTGCAAGTAAGTTAAGTGAGTGTTGCTATATATTTAAGTGACATTTATTACTAGTGTTGGTATAAACATATTAGCAACATTTTTATCATCGCTTTATTTGACATTTTTCAAACGTCACTTTAATAAGTTAAAGTAAAATTTATAATATGACGCAAAAGCTATTTATGATTTATTAGTAATAATTTATTGCATTGCATATTAAGTATTGTTTTAGTATAACGAAGTAACATTTATTAAATGTCCTTTGAAGTATATCAATAAATGTTGCTAGAAAGCTTTATAATTCCATTTAAAATATATCACTTTTGATGTAATGAAATGTTACTATAAACTGTTTATGAATTTAATTAGTAAAATTTCATTTTGTAACTTTTACAGAAACACCACTACAAGGAAAATTTTAATATCACTTTCATCCATTACTAAAATGCTATGTTATAGGATTCATTTTAAAGATAACAGAATACATATTATAAAAGTATCAAGGGCAAATATATGACATGACCCAAAAGTTATCTTTTAAGTTACAATCATAAATAAACAAAATATCCATAAAATTAACAAAATATCCATTTGAGTATTTAAACAAATAATAAAATAGTCAAACAACCAAACTTAAACTATTAATAAATTAAAATATCATAATCTTAGACATTATTGATAAAAAACCGCATGATTGGCTCAAATGCATAAATTAATATTTGTGACCTACACCAAAATGGAAAACTATAATAATAAATCATAAAAAATTTGGACAATAACTATTAACATTATTAAAAGGATTTTGAAATTCTTACCTTTAGATCTAGTCATACAGATAATATTAAGACATTAAGGAGTATTTGTATTAGGAATCTATATAAAATATACAAATTAATTCACATAATTAGCAAATCTCACAGTGATAGTAACAATAAAAATAAATTATATAAAGTTTTAAATAAGTTCTCAGAAATTACTATTAATAGACAAAGATTCATTGATGCAAAAATATCATTAGAAGAATTATCAAAAGATAAACATTATAGACACTTGCGTGCCAAGTGACATGTATATCACCATAAAAATAATATTAAAAATATTTCAATAATAAGCAAGAATTACTTACAGAATGAGAAGGTACATAAGCTTATCTTAGTATGGGATAAGTCATGCCATATTAATTTGCAGTCATTTGATGAATACACATCATCTTAAAACTCTTTTCTATAATTCCATCTCCCAACTCCAAAGTGTTAGGCAAAAAAAAAAAAAAAAATTCAATTGATCTAAATAAAAGAATTAACTTTATTTAAAATCAATTATTAAGAAATTTTGAACTTGAAAATGATTTCATTAGGTTAGCGTATGTGTGCATGTGTGTACTGCATGACTTAAAATTATACCAATAAGATCAATTACATCGAACAAACAACCAAAACACCAAAATTGAAAAGAATATAATTTCATAATTCACTTCCAAAACTATAATAATAATAATCGATAATTTGATAAAACTATAGCAAATAACAATAAAAAAGGCAATTGATATACTTTAGTAACTGTCTTCCTCTTCTTGTCAAGCTTCTCCCTCTTAACCTTGACATGCTAGGCCTCATAAAAAAGAGACGTCCTCCTAGTAATCTTAACATAAGGATTAAGCTAAAACATAACATCCTCCTCAACCACTCAAGATCTAAGGTTAAACTGAAGAGTTCCAATGTCTTCATTTTTCACTTAAAAGGGCTATTAATGAACTATGTTTGTATATATTGAAGCAATCCAATTTATAGTTTGGAACTTGTAAAAGAGAAATATCAAAATATCAAATGTTACAAGTTCATCATGCATTAAAGATGATCAAAGCACATATCATTGAGTAAGGGAAAAAATTTATATTGATCTGGATCATGAAACATTTAGTTTTTATTTATTAAACTATAATAGGGTCAACATTAAGTCTTATAGTTCATTATGCTTAATCCATATAACCATGATCATGATCTCTTAATACATCTCCATTTAAAAATTGATTGATGGATAAGAGAAAACCCATTAAAAAAATCACATGGATAAATGCAAAAGAATTGAAAATACATAAAATAAAACATGCATAACATTAAAGAACTCTGAAAATCCTAAAAATCCTTAACACTTGGAATCAATAAGTGCCTGAACCTTGGGGGAGAAAACACAATAAGTAAGCAAAATAAAGAGTTAAAAAAAAAAAGATAGAATCTAAGGAAGAAACAATGAATTTAGAATGTAATTGCTAATGAATTCCTATTAGTAATAAGAACTGGAATTTAAAAGATGCATAAAACTTGAAAAATTAATTCAAGAAAAATTAATAATTTAGTGAGCAACCAAACCTAATTCCCTAATTATAAGAGAAATCAATTCAATAATAGAACATCTAATGATAACCGTGTTTGGATCATTTTTATTTGATATTGATAAAGAAAATATACACCAATCCTATCAATTGAATCATATCCTACATCAAATCCAAATTCTATAAAAAAAATAATTTTTTAAAAAGAATTATAAAATATCATAAAGCTAACGAAAATTGATAACCATCCGATATGAGAAATCGAACCCAATGGTTCCTGAAGGCCTTCTTGATTTTCTTTGCTACATCTTCCTTTTCTTCCTCTTTCTTCCATGCTTATATTAAAAAAATGACGGTTCCACTCAAATGATATTTTAAAGGAATAAGGAGAAGAAAGGATAGGAGGTGGAGTGTGAAGAGAAGTAGGGGAAGGGGGCACGGTGAGAAGATATGTGGATGAGGGTGGAGGACACAGGAACAAGACATAGAGGGGAGAGAGGGATAGGAAGAAGAAAGGGGAGAGGTGCAAATGAGAATGTTGGGGGTGGACATGTCTCTAGTTTTACCCTAATTTTTACCAATGAATTTAAACCAGTTGGTAACCAATTATACTATGAATTAAAATCCATAGTGTAAATTATATTTTTATTACTTTATATTTTTAATATTTTTTATCATTTATTATACATATAATTTATTAATATTGTTTATTAAAAAATTCTTTATAATTTGATGAGCAACATCTCCATTCAAGTGGATGATTTTGCGATGAGAATTGCATCCAATAAGGAAAATAAAGACTGCAAATTTCACTGTTGCTCAAGAAATGCAACGATTATTTTTCTTAAAGAATCAATGATTAAATGTCATGTGGACTAATCTTAGATACAAATGGCATTATGTGATTCTCGCGACTGCGAATTTCATCTAACAATTACTAATGTAGGAATTGTCTAGCATACTTTGGAGATTTGGGCATAATTTTATTTATAATGTATCTTTGGTGATTGTAACATATAAATACACCATAAAATATGCTTGAATGAAAGTGAATAACCATTGATTGTGCCAAAACTCTTGCAAAGTTAATTTTCATAACTTTAACTCTTTATTTCTTTGTACATAATTTGGTGTGAGCTTTAAACACATTGGGCTTGGGTTTAAAAATGAGATTTGTATAGAAAAATCTTATTTGGGTTTTAGAGTAAGCCTTAGAAAACTTTTGTAAGGTTTGGTGTGAGCCTTGGAAAAGCATTTATAAGGTTTAAAGTGAGTCTTGTGAAAACACTTGTAAGTTTTGGTGTGAGCCTTGGAAAAAACTTGAAAGGTTTGGTGTGAGCCTAAACACTAAGTTGAGTGTGAGATTGTAAAACACTAGTGATTAGAGAAACACCCAATTTGTGAATTGGAGAGAGGATGCAGGGTTGGTTAATACCTAAACCACTATAAATCTATTGTATATACTCTTCTTCTACTCTTTCTCTAATCTTTTAATTATGTGTGCTTCCTCTAAAATTCAAATTTTCCATCAATTCAACCCCATTTTTTTGGTGGATAAGAGCCAACAATTGGTATCAAAGACAAGCCTTAATTGTGTGAGAAAAGATCAACGATACAAGAAGGAATCCACTCTCACCTTTATTGGACTAGGGTAGTTAACTTAAGTCTTGGACCTCTTTTGATCTTAATAAAGGAGATTGATCATGTCTAATGTTTCAAATAAGTATTGTTTTACAGCCTTTAGCTTTTATCTAAATTGGAAGTTGGATGTATCTAAAAAATCTTCAAGTATGAAAAGTGTCTTCTAAATTGCGACCGCTCCTTTGTATTCGCAACCGCGATCTGTGAAGAAGTTTGCTAGAAAGCAGACAGGCAAAATCACGGAGCTATTCTAGGCCACAATTCATCCAAATGAAGGAGTCTAAAATTGTCATATGATTTTGCAGTGTGTGTCACGCCCTAATCGCGACCTCGAATTTCGAAGTGACTCAAGAGGGAAGCAAGTCCATAACCATGACATGACAAGTGTCCTAGCAGACCGTTGAAAGTCAAATTTTGTGAAGGCATCTTGTTGGTAGCGACCGCAAATCGTAAAGAAGAAGATAACCATTTTTAGCAGACGAATTCACATTCTCTATTACGTCCTGTATAAGAAACCTCACGACCGCAACTTCTAAAAGTAGGTGAAAGACAATGACTATATTTTCCTAGTGAACTAATTGGAAGCTACCACGTGGACTAGCCATTAGATAAAAATAGGATTTTCCTTCAAAAATTTGGATTTTGCGATCGCTAATGAGTGGTAGTGACTGCGAATTAAGATTATCAAACATTTAATGCAGAATCTGTCAAGCATGTCTCAAAGATTTGATGAACTATGATCTGTAACGTCTCTTTGGTGAAGTTTGAGTATAAATACTCCACCAAATAACTATGAATAAGGTTGCTAAGAAATTTATTACAAGTAATTAAAGCTCTCAATCTTTGCTACTCATTTTCTTCAATTTTCTTTATGAAATTGTAAGTGTTAGGTGTGAGCATTAAACATCGAGTTCTAAGGTTATAGTGTGAGCCTGCAAAAACACTTCAAGATAGGTTTAAGTGTGAGCCTAGTGAAACACTTGAGTGAGGTTGTGTGTTAGCTTAAAAACACATTGTTGTAAGGCTGTGTGTGAGCCATCAAAACATAAATTGTACAAGATGGGTGTGAGCTTGAAAACACCTTGAGATAGTGAAATATCCAATTGGTAAATTGGGAAGTGGACGTATGGTCGATTATACCCAAACCACTATAAATCGTTGTCTCCATTCTACTCATTCTTCTTCCCATCTTTTTTGTTTTTGAAATTTTTATACATAAATTCAACCCCTCTTCTTGGTGCCAAAGGACAACAAGTGGTATTAGAGCAAAGTTTTCATAAATCAAACCTTCATTGGGTGAAACAAGATCATGGCACAAGAAGCAATCTATTCACACCTAAGGCCATATTTTGATGGAATCGACTATACTCATTGAAAGTATAGAATGAAGATCTATCTTGATATGGATGTGGTGGACCTTTGGGATGTGGTAATCAAGGAATGGAAGCCTCCTACTAGAGTTGTGGATGACAATGAAGAATTTATCCCAAGGGATGAATGGGTTGAAGCTCACCGGAGGTCAAATGGCAAGAACAAAAGGGTAATGACCATTCTCTTAAGCTCACTTTCTAAAAAAGAGATTAGGAGAGTGCAACATTGTCAAACCGCACATGCCATATAGAAGACTTTAAAGAACTATCATAAAGGCATAACTCTAGTGAAGTTAAGCCGTTTGGAGATGTATGTCACCGAATGAGAACTCTTCATGATGAAGGACAATGAGAACATCACAAAAATGACCAACCGACTTTTATCCATTGTCACCAATATGAAGAAGTTTGGAAGAGCACTCACAAATTATGAGGTAAACACCAAAATCTTTAAAACTCTTCCACTTGACAAATTTGGAGCTAGGGTGTGCAGTATTCAAGAATTTAATCCAGAGATTGGAAAGGTCCTAACCGATGTACTCATTGGCAAGCTCTTGACTCATGAGTTGGCTATTCAAAAAGATGAGCAAATGAAGAAGCTAACAGGTCAAAGTGAAAAACCAGAAAAGAGAACCATGGGTCTCAAAGCTTCAATAAGAGAAAAAGAAGTAGACATCTCCTAAAGTAAAGAGGATAGTGATAAAGAAGGAGAAGAACTAGCCACACTCTTAAGAAGAACCAGGGAGTTGATAAGGAGAAGAAAAGAAAGAAGAGTCTTCAAGAAATCTGCCAAAAGTTCAAAAGAAAGAACAAATAATGTCACATGCTATGAATGTGGCAAATAAGGGCACATGAAGCATAAATGTCCGAAGATAAAAAAGAAGAAAAGATGGGACAAAGAAAATAAGAAAAGCTTCTCCACCACTTAGGATGATGACTCAAGTGAAGATGAGGAAGAAGAAGAGGAGGCCAACATATGCTTCATGGCACTAGGGGACTCTTCATAAGAGGTAAGTACAACTTCCCACTCCAATGCTGATTATGAGGTAGATGATATAGATGAAGAGCTTTTAGAAGCTCCAACTATGAGGTGTGACAAGTATAAGTCACAAGTTAAAACCTATAGGAAGAAGTGCTCCAAACTAGAAGATGAGTACAAGTCTCTAAATGAGCTTGTAAATGAATTGAGGACTTCTAATAAAGAACACAAGAAATTTGTTGAAAAATTATCTACATCGTCTTCTTCCTTAGCCTCACTTAGAAAGGAGAATGACTCTTTCAAAGGAGAAGTCATTGAGCTTAGAAGCTCAATCTCCAAATTCCATAAAGGAAAAGAGGCCTTAGCCACTCTTATAGTGTCACAAGACCACCTTTTAGGCATGGTCTAGGTTTAAATGGAGTTTTATCATCTTCTACAACTACATGTGTTAGAGCTTCACAACCTCAAACCTCAAGCATTGAGGTAATTGGGAAGAAAAGTGCTACTAGCACTAAGCCTCCTAAGCCTAAAGGCAAAGGCAAAACTTCGCAAAGCTCTAGAACTAA
>CATIWR010046365.1:0-24563 GCA_949677035.1 Omphalea diandra | reverse complement strand
TATATATATATATATATATATATATATATATATATATAATTCATTTAATTTTATAGGTTTTTCATGAAACTTAATGCATTTTCTATCTCAAGAACTCTATAGAGGGATCTAAGGGTTACTTGATAGGATTACGATCAATATAAGAAATATTAAGCAATCTTAGGAAAAAACTCAGCATATGAAAATAATAAGTTATCTTAATTGAATTTAATTAATTGAAATCCATTAGAGTGGTTAGGTGGACCAATAGCCTTAACTCTCTTAATTTGATTGTTGCAACTTTAATTATTTATTACTTTCTTTTTATTTATTTTTAGTCTTTAAATTTTCATAGTTTATTTATTTTGAATTTTGAAATTTAATTATTTATTTTTTAAATTTGATTATCTAAATAATTAAAAGTTAACTATAGTTTTCATACTTATTTTATTAAATCCTTATGGGAATGATACTTTTTACTACTTGATAAATAGTGCATTTGCTAAGGTCATTTAAAATTCAACTATCACACACACACACAGAGTATATGTGGTTCCAAATTTGGTATACCTGATTAGGATGGATTGGACTGGAATGCCTTGGTGGTAAATTGTTAAGCCAATGGTCAAAAGTTTTAGTGTATGGCTCATGAATAAAATGTCCTTTATTTTATTGATAAGAAAACGTTTGAGAAAATTTATGTGATTAAAACTCAACATAAAGTTGCATTGATCAAAATTCTCTCCTTCAAGAATGAAAATGTTTGTAATGTACCCATTTTAGTCTCCTCTAACTCCCCCTCCCAATCGTGTGGACCATATATATATAATTTAACTAAACTGATTTATGTTTCCTCCCTACGTCATACATATAAAGCTCAAGTAGAGGACAATAACAATACCAACAAAGTATACAAACCTGACTTCTCATTTTTAGTTGACTTTATTTTATTTTATTTTGTCTTGTTTTTAACTCTTTAAACATAGAGTTTGAAGGAAAGAACAAAACAAAATAGAAAAAGAAAACAAGATATGAATGAAGTACTTGCTAAATCAATAAAGAAAAACTTAATACTACTTCTTCAATGTTGCATAAATGGATTGCTAATGGATCTAGTTTTCCTTTTTTATGAGATCCTTTCTCTAAGTTTGTGAAAAGAAAATGGGCATAGAAAAGAGGCTTTAGTTTTCTTTGTTTTGTCTAATGATTTATTTTTTCTTGTGAATAAGAAATTGACTTTCCTTATGAGTCTATGTATGTTTTCATTAGAATGGTTTTTGAGTTTTTGGTTCTGATTTTTTAGAAGTTTTCCTGAAATAGTTATCGAGTATAATGGTTATCTTTTTAGCTGCCAGAATAATTCTAAGGAAATTTTTGTAGTGCAATATTGCTTTAATGCAATAAAGGAGTTACACATTTGGCATCTCAATAGTAGTTGAACACCATAATAAGTGAGATAAGGACAAGAATAACAGGGAGAATGATAGAATTGGTCATGTATAAACAATATATGTTTTAACTAATCTTCAAAAAGTTATATATATATATATATATATATATATATATATATATATATATATATATATATATATATATAAACTTTTAGATCCAAAAAAATTTCCCTAACTAGCCACTTTTATATATAGTATATAATATAATTTTCATTATTTTATTTACTTCAAAGATCTAATAGATAATAACCTTTCCTGTAAAATAATAATATATTATAAAACAATAATATATTTTAATTCTTATTTATATAGTAATTTTTAATATTGAATTAATTAATTATTTATTTATTTAATAAAAATAAATATTAAATTTATTTATAAATTTATTATTATAATCATATCGTGCAACACGCTGATTTGTGACTAGTTTATATAAGTAATTTTTGTCTCAAATTTACATGAGTGATTATCATTTATGAAATAAATATATCTATAATATATTATTTTTGGTAAAAATAATATACTATAGTAATTAAACCAATAACTAATAATAAATGAAAATAAAAAATTATTTAAAAATCTGTAGCATAGATAATAAAAAAAATTAAGGCTAAAAAATAATTTTTATAGATTATCTATTTTAGAAATAAATATTATATATATATATATATATATATATATATATATATATATATTACAATGAATATTTTAGTTATAAATACATTTAAATAATATAAACCAATAAGTAATTAGTTTATTTATAAATGGATATAAAAAATTATTAAAAGAATCGGTAAAATAGCCAATTAAAAAACTTAATGCTAAAGAATAGTTTTTATATATATTATTTATTTTGAAAAAATATTATATATTTAAACACATATTTTATAATAAATCTTTTAATTTTTATATTTATAAATATATTTTAAATAATATATTGTATTATAGCCCCAAAATGTGTGAATTACCCATTAGTCAATGTTAATAGCAAAAAGTCACCTCCTTATCTTGTCAAATTAGATTGAGAAGAAAGAGGTTTTTGTTGCATAATAATTTCACAGCAGAAATTGCTTTTCCATTTTTAATCAATCAAGAAAAACAAAGGAAGTTAGTAAAAGAAAACCTGTTATTCTCCCACCACACATATCATACATTATATATTCAGAAGAAATAAAAAAAAAGAAAACGAGCTATTGCAAATTGGTTTATATATATCAGGAATTGAAAATGCAAATTTGAAATTAAACACTTTAATAAAGACTTAGAGACTAATAGGACTGCAATCCAACCGAATCAAGTTGACAATTATTACATTTAAATTTGATTTATTATTTTATTTCGAGCTTGAATTTAAATTGAGTTTAAAATGGAGCTAACATTTTATTTTTTAAACTTGATTTGTTAATTTTTCAATCCAATTCATGTATATGTGCACTGAGTTTAACAAACTAATAATAATTATATAATTTTAATAATAATTTTATTCCATAATTATATCTCTGCATAATATCTGCTAGTTTTAGTTTTATTCTCTATTTAATATATATTGATCATATAATTAGTTTTTATAAATATCATATAAAAATCTTGATTTAAATGATATTTTATAAAAAATAATTATATTAAAATTTATTTCAAACTGTTCATAAACTTTCAGACTCAGTTTAGAAATATTTAAGATAATTTATTAAATATTAAATTTATATTTATATTTATGATTAATTTCTTAAATTGAAGAGTGAGCAGATTAGTCGAATTTAAACAAATTTCAAGTAATTTGAATGATCTTAGAGTTCTAGACATCAATATCATTCAAAGATTAGTTTGTTTAATCGATAAAATCCATGAAACTACTTGTTTGCAATGCATCAAAAAAGACATAAAATCAAAAAAAAAAAAAACTAATATTTTTTTGAGTGGTCTGTGTAAAATTAAAAATCGAATTAATAATTAATTAAATTAGGTTTAGTTCAGTTTTTAAAGTAATTTATATATTTTTAATGATTATAAATATATTTATATTTTAATATTTTTTTATTTTCTAAAATTATTTTAATAAAATTTTTAAATTTTATTTATTTTAAAATTAATTAAATCAGATGGATTAATTGATAAAACTGAAAATCAATCGGGTCACCGGTCATTGATAGGTAAAAGCCAATAAGAAACAATATTTCTCACCTCGAACCTCCAAATCCCCATTGGCCACAGGACTTCCCATAAGCATAAGAAGTCACAATCAGCAAGCATAATCAACAAATACCCAGCACAAGCCAACATGAAAGCAAAAGGGTATTCTTTAGTAGTCAAATCCTCGAAAGTCTCATTAGCATCACTTAAGAAAGAAATGCATCATAGCAATACCCAAGAACACCGCGCCAGCAAACTGCGTCACCAACACCAAGAACTCTTCGTTCCACTTCATAAAGTAGGGAGACACCCCACCAATAAACGTCCCTATAAACACCAGAAACAAGCACCATATCTTCACCGCTATTAAAGACCTTTTACGTAGATTGACAGGAGCATCACTCCCAGCATCAGCATCAGTGTCAGCCTCATCATCATCATGGCCGCAGTGCGCGGTGGCCAGAAGAAGGATAGAGAAGAAGAGGCTAAGAAGTAAGAGAAAACGGGACATGGGTAATGAATGCACCGTGGAAGGGAGTTTCCCCCTATATTTTGTGTAAGTGCGTATGTTAGACACAGGTCTGTTTTTTTACTGCAGAGAGCCAGAGATTTTCTAAAAGGAACAGGAACCAATTAATCGAGAAAGTTGATGTACCTTTCAGTTTTCTCACTAAAACCTTGCAGTGACTTTTTTGGGGTGCAAGCCATTTAATTGGCTTATATGAAAGTTTAAATAAATATATATATATATCATTTTCTTAAATATTTATTTTTTTTCATTGTCTAAAATATTTGCTTGAGCCAGACACTTGTTTTCATAAACTAGTTGGCTAAAAAAAAAAAGAAAAACAAAACATGGAGTTTGGAACTCTGAGTTGCCACTCAGTCACTATATATATGCAAGACTTTCTACTCTGGTCGGTAACAGAAAGTGAAATCTTGGAAATAGTAAATTTCTTATGAGGTTAACGACACTGCTTATAACACTCAACATTTATAAATTATATTTTCTTGAAGTTTTAAATATCTAAGCTAATAGAAATATATTTGCCGGTAATTTATTTAAATGACAAATTATTGTTTAGATATTTAAATAATATAAAAATAATTTTTATTAGAGAAATGATTTTGATATATGTATATATAATTAGTATTATGGTTAATTTAATTTTAAGAATAGTAAAATATTTAAAGTTAATTTTTTAATTATTTATTTAAGTACATATAATTATGATATTATATTTTATTTTTAAGTTAAAATTTTAATTATATTATATGCATGAAAATTTTGTAAAAGTAGTAATAGTGATAACTATTATTATAAATATTTTAACTAAGATTCAATATTAAATTATATATAATTTATTTTTAATGAGATTTTATTTATATAGAGAATATTTAAAATAAGAACTCAATTATCAAAAATATTATTCATGAAGAAAATTATTTTAGTTCATATAGAAATATAGTTTGAATTATTTTTGAGTTTCAATTATGTGCATTTATATATATTAAATATTATATTAAAAAAGAAGTTTAAATGTTGTAATTGGTCCATACTAAATTAATCATTAACCCCCAAGCAAAAAAAGGGGGGAAAGAAGAGAAAGAATGGGGAAAAGGAAGGAAGAGAGAGAGAGAGGGGATTTTCACTGGTTCAGCATGCTCCGGCTACCAACAATCAATCCAACCAACATCAACAGCTCCCCCTTATCGATAAGAGGTGGCCGATGGCGGCATGTGGACACCTGTGCAGATAAAAACATAACTTTTCAGGCACTAAATTTCAATTTGTCATATCTCTTATTTTGATGTCCAAATCAAGCGTGGTGATGGTATTGAAAAGTTGGTGAACCCAACTTTGATTTGGTACCTGGCTCATTACCGAAAACAACCTATATCGATGGTGACAATCAATCAAAATTTCGGCATTTTTCATGATTTTGGCCAATTAAAGCTAAACGGCGAAGAGTTTAACTACACCGCCACCTCCTATAAACTCCTATTTTAGTATGGTTGGTGTCATCACCAGTCATTTGCGACAACTTCGACCACCACAGATAGAGGGTCTGGCGGGATTTTATAGGCAAAACAGAACAAAATACTCTACTCATCGCTTGAAACAAAATGACGCAATTCTTACAAATTAAAAATGCTCCTATGAGATTTTATGAATTTTTATTGATTTTCAATAATTATAATTTGGGTTTAAAATTATGGAATTAATGCTTATTAGAGGTTTAATGGCATGAGAATGAACTAAATAAATATATGATGATGTTAATTAATTTATGGATGAAAGAATTGGGGTCTAGTGGTGATTTTAGGTTAAATCATGAGAATTAAGGGAGTTTGTTTTAATTAGAGAAATTACTTGAAATTAATATAATTATTAAAGATTATGAAATTGTTAAAATATTTTATGAAATTAATAGAATGATTATGAGAGTAACTAAATTTGAGATTTAAATATCATTTGAGAAATTTTATTGAATTGGAGAATTTAGTTAGATTTAAAGAGATTAATAATAATTAATGATTATTGTGGTGTTATTTAAAGATATTATGATCAAATAGAATTTTTGAATTAAGTGATGAAGATTAGAGAATTAGTTGAAATTAAGTGGAATTATTAGACTTAATTATAAAGGTTAGATGAATTAATGAAAGTAAGTTGATTAATTAATTAATGAGTTGATTGGTATATATACATGTAAATATGTATGAGAGCAAATGTTAATGTAAGTTGAAATTTAAATGTTAATATTATAATGATAATATAAATAGATTTTCTTTATTTATAAAAATTGTCATGTTTAGCTACAGGAAAATAATTTAACTAGTAGTTAGATTAAATAAATTAAATAGCGTGTGTTTGTGTGTGTGTATGTGTGTGTGTGTGTGTATATAAATAAGATTATTTATATTCTTGATTTATTGGTTATCTATAAATATTTAGTTAATATCTTAGGCCTAATAAAGATTTGAGAAAAAAATTTGAGTAATTAGCATTAAGTAATATAATTTATATATTTAATTTATTTATGAGAATTTGGATATATTATTTGTAATTATTTAATTAATGTAATTGACTAGTTTAATAGAAATATATTATTAATTATATGATCATTGAAGATTATTGTTGATATAATTATGAATTAAGTTAATTATTATTTTAAATATGTTGATAAATTGAGACTTATTGATTATTGAATTATGTGTGTGTTTGGTCAGGTATATGAGAAATTTGAAGACCCGACTTGAATTGAATGATATTGAAATATATTATAAAAGTGTTTTTATAGGAAATCAACTTATTTTATGGGAGGAGCGGGTTATGTTTTATTTTTAGGGAAGATGTTGTCGAAATTTCATTAGAATTTTCAGTGGGATTAAATGAAGATTTAGGAAAATAATAATTTTAAAAATTAGGCTAGGGATAATATTTCATATTGACTCTAATAAATTATTTCTTTATTTAAACTCTCCTACGACCCAATTCGCACCACCATAAACATAGTAGCATTTTACAATCTTCGACTTTTTGTGAGTTAATACTATATACTTTTATCGCATACTAGCTTAACCTAACTTCTCTTGCATATTTATATTATTATTGATGTTGCATTATATGTTTATACATGTGTATATCAATTTGGGATATTGATGAGATTTTGAATTAAGAGCATTATGTCTATATATGTGTAATGATTTGCAATATTAATGTGAATTTGGATCAAGAGCATTAGCAGAACATACCAACTAATGGGTTATACCAAATATAAATGATTGTGATTAGTGTTATAGTACCCTGATTGAGCTTACTCTTTGGGCTTAGGATATTAATAAATTATGATGGGATAATGCCCTAGTTGAACTTGCTCTTTAGGCTTAGAATATTAAAATATTATGATATGATGAGATTATGAGCATCTTGGTCGAGCTTGCTCTTTGGGTGATGGTACAATGAAATAAGTGAACTAGTTAGCAACCCTAGTCAGCTTGCTCTCTAAGTTCTAATCAATTTGGAATAAGAGATCCTAACATATATTAGTATTAGGTATAGGGTTTTGCTTTCATTCTCATTCCATATGCTTGACAGTGATGATGAATCGTATATTTATACATAAATGCATCATTTAATGCTTGTACATTTATTATGTATGATTCTCATTAATGCATAATACGTGCTCACTTAGTAGGTTATAAAAGTATATAATATTATATCACTCTTGAGATTAACAGTCTCAATTAATTTTTCAGGTAGTAGCTAATCTGATAGATTATTTTTTATAACGTAACAGCCTTTCATCTGCGTGGGTATACTATGTAATACTTATTCTTATCTTATTCAAATTCTAGAACTTCACATTTTAGAGTAGTAAGACTTATACATTGATAGATATTATGGTCTTTTTTTATATAATAATCATGGTGGATTGCAAAACCTCAATAGAGAATAAGATAAAATAGGCTTGTTACGAATTTAAGAAGTCTTCGGCCTACTCATTCCCTAGCACTGGTCACTGTCTAAGTACGGTCATGACACTATGTAGTGTTAAGCCATTGATTAAAAGGGAAAATACATGGTATATGAGATCATTCATATAAGAAGCCTTAATAAAATGATTAAGAGCAAGACAACAATGATCTTTCAAATCTAGCATCTCTACTATGTGAACCTAAATGACACGCCATCGATGATTCTTTCTTTATTATTATTTATATGATTCTAAAGGTTCACTTTGCTCTACCACCTCACATTGAGAATCTCTTGTGTGTGTCATCTCCACCTCAACTAGGTTCTCCACTGGTCGGTTTCAAATTGAAAATTTGAATTAAACTGATGGATTTGGTTCAATTTAACTAAAATTAAATTTTTTGTTTGATTTTTTCTTAAAAATTTAATTTAATTGGTTTGATTTTGAAAAATCTAAATTGAATAAAGCGAACTGAAGTAACTAAATTTTTATTAAAAGAATCTTTTAAATAAATATATAAATATAATTTTATACTAAAAATAAATTAAACATATATAATCAATATGAAGTGGCATCGGGTCAGTTGATCAATGATGAAAAATAGACCATCTCTTTTAGCCCGAATACAAATATAAGAGCAATAATGGTTATTAAATAGGTTTTTAGGATTTCTGTAGTTCATGACATGATTTGTATCTTGGCTTGCCAACTTTCACCATGAGAAACAAATGTCTTTAGTTTGGTTATCTCAGAGATTGCATTGCGAAATGATTAAGTAGTAGGGACCATAAACTCTTATCGATAGAGGGAAGAAAGAATTTGATCAAAATAGTGATACAATTTATATCCGCTTATGCTATGATGTGTTTTCGTATTCCCATTGGCATTTTGGAGGATATTGAATGAATGTGTGCTCAATTTTGGTCAGACTCATTTGGTAGTGGTCGAGCAATACAATGGAAATCTTAACAGGAACTTTATAAGCCGAAGAGCATGAGTAGTATGGGCTTTAGGAATCTTAAGCTCTTCAATCACGCTATGGTTAACAAGCAAGTTTGGAGAATTCTATAAAATCTAGAGTCTCTTATGGCTTGAGTCTTACGGGGAAGATACTTTTCAAGGGTCCCATCCTTTTAGGTGAGATTGGTAACAACTTGTCCTTTATATGGCAAAGTATTATATGGGCTAGGTTGATTATGTCTAGAGGTCTGTAGGTCAAAATTGGCAATGAAGGAAACACTAGGGCCTATTCAAATCCTTGGATACTTGTGCCTTATAGTTTCAGAGTCATCACCTAGATCCCTACCTAAGGATTCACTTATTTGGGATTTGTTCCTTTCTTCTGGAGCTTAGAATAAGGATGTATTAGAGGCTTACTTTCTTCCTTTTGAAGTGAATACCATTATATCTATTCCTAGTCCTAGTTTTGCTTAATTTGATAGCTATTGTTGGCATTTTAACAAAAGGGGCCATTACTTAGTTAAAAGTACTTGCTATGTTGCTTTGCTCGAGATAATTTTTAGAAGCTCAAAGTCAGTGTAATGTGCTTACAGGGTGGTGGGAATTCATATGGAATCTCTCTTTACCTCCAAAGTGCAAATCTTTGTTTGTCGAATCTGTTTGGATCTAATACCAACCCGGGTCAATCTCCTCAACTAACATATTCAGTGTGATTTCTAGATGTAGGCATTGTGGTTTTGGCTTTGAGTGTTCCATACATGCTTTATTTCATTGCCTTTTTTCACGTAGTATATGGTCATATATTCCTTTTTTAGACATTATCAGCTCTTTTCAAATGTCTATTTTGTTTGACAGATTGATGTATGTTAAATCTTGTCTATCTAGTGAGGAATTTGAGATTTTCATTACTTATTATTGGGGAGCTTAGTATAGACGCAATAACCATCTCTCTGGTGAGCCATCTTTACTTGATTCTTTAATCTAACTAGTGTTGTACTATTATTCAAGATTTTCATGTAGTGAAATCCTTGATCAACATACTATAATGGAAGTGAGTGACGATTGGATGCGACCTGGTCAGAGAGCTTTCAAACTTAACACTAATGTTGCTTTTAATGATAATACAAGTTGCATTGGTATTAAAGCAATAATTTGGGATGATCAAGGGCAAGTGTAGCGGTTTTGTCTACGGTTGATTGGTACTACATTTCTACTGAGGTTGGGGAGTTAATTGTTGTAAGGGAAGACCTCCAATTAGCTTTAGTGTATGGAGTTATGGATTTTGATGTTGAGTTCGATGGGAGTAATGTTATATCATTGATCCAACGAGGCTTTTCTATCACAAAGATGGGGAACTTACTTTTAGATGTGTACACCCATGCTGCTATTACTCAGGTTCATTGCTTTCATGCTATCTATAGGACAAGTAATATGATTGCTCATGCATTAGCAAAGAAGGGGAGAAATAATAGTTATTGTTGTGTTTGGCTTGAGGATAAAGGCCCTTCTTGGCTTCATAACCTTGTTTTGGCTGACTATCAAAATTCTGACTAGGAGTTCATTCTGTAAACAAGTTGCACTTTTTTTTCTTGTCTTGGTTTTCTTCACTAGGTTTTCCTTAGTAAAGTTTTTAATGAGGCAACCTTGATATTGTATTATTTATTCTGGTGATGATATTATTCTCCTTTTTCTCAAAAAAATAAATAAATCATAATTATAAATAATTAAAATAATAAAAATCAATTTAGATCAAATAAAATGAATTAAATTGAATCGAATTGAATCACATCCAATTCAATTTGATTTAATTCAATTTTTATAAATTTAAAATTTAATTTATTTATTTTTAATAAAAATCCAATCAAAACAAAATCTAACTAATTAATGCACACTGCTAACCCACTAAATGAAGTTCCCATCCATCTTAATTGGGAATTAATTATAAGAATAGTGTTATTAGAATGAGCTTGACCATAAATCATATCACATCAATGGATAAGTAATAAAATTAATAATTTAATTAATGACAAGCATTGGAACTTCATCCGGTATCACAAGAGAGAGAGTTCATGCGATAATCAATGTTTGAAACTTGAATTGAACTAATTAATTAAATTGATTAAATGAAAAAATTAGATTATTGATCACTTCGATTAATTTTAGTTCAATTTTTAAGATTATTTTTTATTTTAATTATCACGAATATATTTTTAATTTTAATATTTTTTTCGATTTTAAAGCTATTCTATTAATAATTTTTAATTTTATTTATTATTGAATTAATTGAATTAAACTGATCAATTTAAAAACTAATCAATTGATTGATTTACTGATCGATCTAATTTAAAAAATATTATGAATCACAAGAAGTGAAAAAAAAATTCCAATATGGAACTACTAAAATTGGCATTGCAATCAAATTCCTTAACTTGGAATAAGAAGACTTCATAAGTCACACTGCTAAGTCAATGGTTAAAGCCAATAACAATCAATAGCATTTTGCAACCCAAAGCCAAAGGGTCCCTTTTAGAATGGAATACATGAAAATTATTTATATTTATGACAAATGATTAATTACAAATTAATAGCAATTATGATCTAATCTTAAGTTTTAGAATAGTTAGAGATATTTAGTTTGATGGCTCAAATTAGGATCCATAAAAAAAAAAAAAAATCATTTTATTGACATTCTTCAATGTGCTTAAATGCTTTCTTACACTTTGAGTTTTTTAATCCTTTCTTATACCTATTTAAGATTCTTTTCATATAGCGATAATTAATGGCTCATAAATCATTATTGTCCACTATAAATATCCATAGTCTTTCATATAAAGGGGCCTTTGACTGATTTTAATGACCTATCTTTCTCTATTTGCTAAACCCTCTTATTAAAGAGTCATATCACTACTATTATTCCAACCTTTATCAATCCTTTTTATACCTTTACCCCTATATAACACCTTATACCCTTACCTTATTATGCTCCTTACTCATCCACCACTTGGTATGGAAGAATACTTATTCCCTTTAAGGACATCTTTTATGTACTTAAATGTCATGTGCAAAAGAGCCCATTAACATTACCTACTCCTTTTTACATGCCTCTTTCTAACTCATCACTTTTTCTTAGCATCATTTGTACACAACAATACTTCATCTCTCGTCCTTTTAATAATACTAAAATAAACCTTCCATCTATATTTGTTAATTTTAAAGAGAATGATTATGTAAAGCAACACCACCTTGATCATACCTAGAGGAAGAGTTAGAAAATAGTCACACATAATTTTGGATTCTCTTATCCCTACACCATTATGAGCATAATTGAAAAGATTCACCCACCCTATTTGTCATGCCTTACTTCATCTTATCATCTTTACCCCCATCATTCTATCCTACCATTCTACTACTTCCTTAGAAGACATGCATAGTTGATATGAAGTTGGTCTTCTCTATCCTCCTCTCTGCATTCCACCATTAAGACGTTTATCTTATAAGGAAAAAGTGTAACAAAAATCCATTCTATCTCTCACTCTCAAGAAGTAATTAAGTGTAGGATATACACCAATCCCTTTTTCTCATTTGATTTACTTACAAGCATATGTAAGTGTTAATGAACCTAAGAACTAATATTTTGTTCTAACTCCACTACCATGCAATAATAAAATAACATTATTAATCTACTAATGTTTACTTTTTGAAAGTACTAATCAATAAAGTCCATAGAATATGTATTACACAAATATGATAATGAAGGTGTTTACAATAATGAGACCAAATATTGCTTATTAATATACTATTCTTAAACATCCCTATTGATCTCTTTATATAGAAAGTAGCTTGATATAGCAGATAAACTAGCATACGTTATGTCTTTCTAATTTAGAAGTGGCTAATCTCATTGACCAATTACATAGAGACATGATAAACTAATGTATGGATTCCTATAATTAAGGAATTAGATTGATCCACAAAGACAATCCCAATGAAGCAATTGTATGTTTTTAGAAGAATCTTTTTTGTAAGTTATGATAATGATTCTTAGGCTTAAAATCATTATGTTAGCTTATATGCCAAGCTACATGCTTTGACACTAATTTGTGTGGCTTTCAACCTAGTTAAACATTAAGTAATGATTGATTATATGGTAAATAATATGAAATTATATCAATGATAAATAAAGGATGTGCCTTTCCTTACATGGAGTATATTTATTATGAACATTAATAAAGTCCTAACATAAATAAATAATTGTGTAAGATAAAATAGTAATTCTTAGAAAAGAGTTTTGAAGTATCTATTTATTATGTTATGGACTTCACAATCAAGAACTAAATTATAATTAAAAGAGTTGATACTTCTTCACACTCTTAATCTAATTGAGGAATAGTTTTGGCAAAAGAATTAAATCACAATAATCTAGCATGATATATTATAATAAAGCCTATTTGACTCTCCTTATTTATTAAGGGTCATGATACATAACTAGCTGTCATTAATGATCTATGCATAAAATGATTTGATGAATGATTTTTAATTTAATTAGGATTATTAATTTTATACATGGCCAGTGTAAATGAGAAGCTTTAGGTAATTGAATGGGAAATGTAAAAGACAAATTGATCTTTAAAAGAAGTTTAGGGGTTATTCTATCATACACTTTCTGCTTAGAAATTTTAATTAATTGTTAAGTAAAATATTTAGGCATCAGAGACTGGTCTTAAAACTAAGCCAAATGGAATTAAAAGAGGGCCTACGAGAAGGCCTTGGCTAGTTCGACTCTGCCCAATTGAGTGGGCTTAGCCCATTTGGCCTAGCACGGCCATAATATGCCCTTAAAACCATATTTAGTGATTTTATAAATTGGATATTAGAAGCTTAGGGAAGCTTAGGGCTATTAGCATATTCCTATAGCCTTCTTTTCTCTACCTCTTTATAGTTTCTACAATAAAAAAGAAAACAGTTATTTCTCTATCATTATTGTACAGATTATACATTAAAGGCTTTACAGTTGGATAACTACGGTTCACTACAACATAGATAGGTGGAAAGGGTGATCAAGTTTTTATTTTCAAGAACATCAAAAGTAATCTTTTAATCACTATTATAGTGATTTTTCCAATTAAGATACTCAATATATATGTGATCTTGGTTAGAAACTATTTTAAATTCCACACTGTGGCATGTGAATGGTTCATATCCCAATTGATTTTCTTATAGTAGTATCAAAGCCACTTATATATTATTGTGTTAATTTTTATTGATACTCAATTATTGTGAATAAGATGTTAACTATCTTGTATATGTGATGTTTATAGAACTGCTAAAAGACTATTTTATTTTTATGTTCATGATAAATCAAAATGGTTTTGATTATTATTTATGATGATTATTGTTGATTACAATTTTTTTTTTGATAAAAAACAAATTATGGTTTGACAAATAATTTAATTGTTAAAATTCTAGGTTCACAATCTATTGTAAATTTGCTATTTTTATAATAAAAAAATAAACATGGGGCTGACCGATGGCAATTATTACTACCCAATCACCACTTATAAGGTGGTGGCATTATAGCCAAAGACAGTAGTTTGGTCGACAACATAAGTTGCTATCTAGGGCAGGGGGCTTCCTAAGCATCTTGCTAAGCCAAGGTCAGTAGGCCCAAGCAGCTCGCTAGGCCAAGGTGAGTAGCCTGGGCGACCCATCGCTTTGATGTTAGGTCTGATTTTTATTTTATCCAAAAAAATAATATTTTAATTATTAATCAAATTATTAAATTTTGGGTTTAATATGAACAAAATTTAAAATTTTCTTAATGTAATTAAATTTTAAGAAAATTTTCAAAAATTTTGCATTTGATTTTATTACATCAAAACTAACAATTAACATAATGAAATTAATTTTTTACGAGGCACAAGACGATTCAGAACTTGAATTAAGTCTGCCAACTTTTCTTGAAGTGTTCAGTGAAAAGGTTTTCTAGATGGATAATTATGGATATCAATATGACTGAATGGAATGCATATTTATTTTTGATAAATATGGTCTACATGACCTCTCATTGTCTTAAATTTTTCTAACTGCTGTAAAATTCCTTTCTTACCTAAATCCCCTTAAATATAACTTGAAGTTTCGATCAATTATGTAATTAGTTATATAGAAATAGTTTTAATATATTTACGTAACTATCTTATGCAATTCTTTCAAGAAAAGTTCAAGACAACATCAAGATCATAAGATCCGTCTATGGCTAGAGGATTAAGAATTCTGAAGTCCATAATCATCCATTCATGAATGAATGACAATATTTATGATAGTCATTATTTAATGTGCTTCTGATGCCAATTGATGAATGATTATAAATCAATGCCATGATAAAATCTAAAACAAATCTTTAACTTAAACAATATTAGGTCAAGATAAAGGTGTTGTCTACTACTGTAATGTTATAAATGGGAGTTTTAGTTCACAGCCAACTTGTTGGCCTCCATTAAGGTTACTTTAAACATGGGCATGTTTATAACATGAAACTATTTGATTCTTGACTTAATGGATCTAACTTAACTAAATTCTATTATTTTTTGGCCTTCATCAAGATTATAGAATTAGAGGCAAGGGTTAGGGTTAATATAGGATATGTTAAGATAAAGGGTTATCACCCTAACAATCTAAAAGTTGCATAAAGATGAAATTGATAATATTTGTCTGCTTAATTTATTTTATTTTTGTCGGCCTATGCCAATATTAATATAAAATAAAGGGAATTCTACCTACTTAGAATTCATAGTGAGTTTTCAAATTAATAGAGAGGGCTATTAATTTGAAGAAAATAATGAAAGTAATGTTGAATGAAAAATCACATTTAATTAATTAATTATTGCATGTTTATTAATACATGTTTTATCCTTTTAGTTGATAGAATCATGACAAGTCAAAATACATTAATTCACTTGATTAACACTGACAGGCTGGTCAAAACAAAGTTTTTAATATGGTATCATGACTTGAGAATGATTCTGAAGGAGCAAGATACATTGCATGTCTGCAAAAACCCATCATTTTGAGTCTCTCATAGAGGTTGCTTATATAGTACTTGTGATGCTTATGAACGCATAAAAGCTATAATGAATTAGCATAGAACATTATACTATCATTGTGCTCTTATCGATGTGTGACCAGTACAAGGATACAAATGCTTTGGTTGAATTAATAAAAAATTTGATTAGAGAAGGAGTTATCCTAGAGATGTACGACATTTTAAAAGAACACTTTAATGGCAAGATAGCCAATGGAACCTTTGTTAAAAATTATGTAATGGAGGCAGGTAAAAAGGTTAAGAACCTTAAAAAAACTAGGGTTCGAGCGAATTGATGATTTGATTATGAATATGATCTTATTGTTATTGCTTGAGAGCTATTATTCAAGTAGTTATGAACTATTTAAACTATTTACCATTGAGTCTAACAAGACCAATAACAATATCAATAATAAGCAAAAAGTTAATGCTTATGAGGGAAACTTCCAAAGTTTTGAGAACAAGGGAAAAAGAGTCCCTGAAAAGAGAAAGAAGCCTACATCTAATCAAGAAAAATGTTTTCATTGTGAAAATGATCTCCCTTGGAAAAGTAATTGTATTGTTTACATGGCTACTTTAAAGAGAAAGAAGCACAATGATGCATCTACTTTACGTAAATAATTTTATTTAATTTGACATATTTATTAATGTTCTTTGTCCTCAGTTAGATACTAGATTTTAATCTCATATTTATTTAAATATGCAAGGAATAAGATTTGGAAGATAATTAAAAATGATTGATGATGGACCTTCATATGGATGGGATCCAAATGTTGTTACTACAGGCATAAAGACATTATCTTATTTTAGAGTATTGTTATCATGTCAGTGTGAGTTAGAAATATTATTTATATGAATAATAAGGATTTTCTATTATTTTTTAAATTATAATTATTTGACGTTTAATAGAATCTCATTTTGCGCTAATGTTTTAATACCAATTAAACTCTAAATAATTTTTTATAAAATAACATAAATCCAAGATGAGAAAACTCTTTTAAAAGAATGATGGAAGCTAGGTCCAATAAATGCATATTTTTTTTGTAGGATTTCCTAAAGAGATAAGAGGATATTGCTTCATTGAACAAAAAAGGGTTTGTATCAAGACATGTTAATTTTCTAGAGAAAGAGTTCATTCTAGCAAGACCGTGGGAGTAAATTATTTCTTGAAAAAAAAAATACAAGAGACCAAATATAGGTAAGAGATGGTATCAAACTTTGAGCATGCACCTCAAATAGTTGATGAGCAAACAAGTGTATCTCAAGGAGTTGAGAAACTTCCAAGTGCTTAAGACATATAAAATATTAGGTGATCTTACAGGATACATCGTGAACTAAAGATATGAATTTCTCATACTCATAATTGAGAGTAATAATATGTTAATCATGGACGATGATGAACCTATTGGCTTTCAATAAGCAAAACAGAGTAGTGACTCTAAGAGATGGCTTGAAGCCATGAAATTTGAAATGGACTCCATATACAAAAACCAAATATGGACTTTAGAGATCCACCTAATGGAATAAAGCCCTTTGGGTGTAAGTGGTTTTTCAAAAGGAAAACGACTATGGATGGTAATATGAATACCTATAAAGCATGATTCATTTCTAAAGGTTACAAATAGAGACAAGGAATTATTTTGATGAAACCTTTTCTCCTGTTACAATGCTTAAGTTCTTTAGGATTTTGCTTACAATAGTAAGACACTATGATTATGAAATATGGAAAATGAATATTAAAACTACCTTCTTTAATGGAAACCTGCAAATATAACCTGAAAGTTTTATATTAAAGAACATGCGAACAAGGTGTGCAACTTACAAAGTCCATTTATAGATTAAAGCAAACCTTAAGAAGTTAGAACATCCAATTCAATAAGGCGATCAAAGGCTTTTATTTCATCAAGAATATGGTTGAACCTTGGGTGTACAAGAAGGTTAATTCGAGTGCAATTTGTTTCTTATTGTTATATGCAGATGACATATTACTCATGGAAAATGACATTCAACTACTCCAGTCCACAAAATTGTTTTTGCCCAAGAACTTCTCTATGAAAGATTATTATAGGTATAAAAATCAATAAATATAGATCAAACAAACTACTTGGATTAACCCAAAGTGCATATACATAAAAGGTGCTAAGGAGATTTAACATAGAAGAGTCTAAGAAAAGATTTTTACCTATATCTCAAAGGGTTTATCTTTTTAGGGACATGTGTTCTAAGATATAAATCAAGAAAGATCGCATATATTCCATTTGCATGTGTTATTGGACCTATCATGTATTATATGTTATATACTAGGCTTGATGACTCACATGCTCCAAGTGTTACGAGCATATATCAAGTTGATCCGGGAGAGAACCACTAGATAGATGTTATGGGAATTCTTAAGTACTTGAGAAGGACTAAAGATTTATTCTTAATATATGGATGAGAGTCTAAATTGAGTATAAGAAGATATTTAGATGTAAGCTTTCGGTCTGATAAGGATGATAAAAAATCTCAATCAGTTTATGTGTTTATCATGAATGCTAAAGCTCTTAGCTCGAAGATTTCAAATTAAAGGACTACAATTGATTCTTTAATTGAGATTGAATACATTGATGTTTTTGAAGCAACTAAAGAAATCAATTGGATTAAAAAAAATTCATAATAGAACTTGGAGTGGTTCCTAACATTGTTGATCCAATACTAGTATATTATGATAATAAAAAGGTCATTGTGTGAGCAAAGGAACCAAGGTCTCGTCAATGATCCAAGCATCTATTAAGGCATTATCACTTGATAAGAGAAATTATTGAGAGACATGATGTAATGATATAATGTATACCCATAAATGATAATGTCGCTAATCCTTTCACTATAGCTTACTTCTAACAAAAGCATGATTATCATACTTAATCAATAGGTATAAAATACATGATTCACTTTAGTTAAGTAGGAGAATATGTGTTAATACACCTCAGAGCCAATATTTTGATGTAACTCTACTATCATGTAATAACAAATGACATCATTTTTTATTGATGTTTGCTTTTTGAAAGTATTAACTGATAAAGTCCCTAGAATATGTATTATGCAAATATGATTATGAAAGTGTTCATAATAATGAGAATAAATATTTATATAGTAAGATACTATTCTTAAACATCCTTATTCATAGCTTTATGAAGAAAGGTCCTTAATATAGTAGATAGACTAACATGTATTATGGTTTTTCAATTTGGAAATGGTTGATCTCATTGACTAATCATGTAGAGACATGATCGACTAAAATATGGATTCCTATAGTTGAGAAATTAGATTGACCTGCAAAAAGAATTCCTACAAAGCAATTGTATAGTGTTAGGAGAATATCTTATGTAGGTCATAATAGTGATTCTTAGACTTGAAATCATTATATTAGCTTGTATGCCAAGTTACTTGCGTTAACACTAATTAGTATATGGCTTTAAACCTAACTGCAAATGGAGTAGTCATTCCGTATGTAGTAAATCATATGAAGCTATATGAATGATATATAGAGGATTTGTCCCTCCTTATAGTAAGAGCATATTTCTCATAAACATTGATTAATTTCTCATAGTCACTGATTAAGTCATAACATAAATCTTTATACAAGATAGAGTAGTAATTCTTGAAAAAGGAATTTTCAAGTATCTATTAAGAATCAAGAATTAAACTAGATTTAAAAGAGTTGACACTTCTCCATAGTTTTAGCAAAAAGATTAAATTACAATACCTTACATGATAGATTGTAGTCAAGTCTCTTTGACTCTCCTCATTAATTAGAGTAATATGATGCTTTGTTAGACGCCACTCACAATTTGTGTTAAATGAGTTGATAAATAATTTCTAATATGATTAGGATTATTGATTTTATTCATGGCCAATATAAATGAAGAAGCCAATGAGTCACACACATTTGGTAATTAAATAAAGAATATCTAAAAGAAATTGATCCCTAAAAGAAATTTTAATTAATTTTTAATTAAAATATTTAGACTTTAGAGATTGAACTTGGAGGCCAAGCCAAGCGGCCTCAAAAGAGGCCCATGGCCAGATCTGGCTAATTCGACCAAGCCCAGTCGAATGCTCTTTCGGTCAAGCATGTCTGACCACGATGGACAAGAAGCCTTCCTTGTTTGTTTTACTTGTTTGATGAGTATGCTCTCAAAACACTATTTAGTGATATTATAAATAGGATACTAGGAGCTTCAGGGTTACTAGCATATTCCTATAGCCTCCTCATCTCTACCTCTTTATAGTTTTCATAATATAAAAGAAAAGAGTTATTTCTTTATCATTACTGTGTGGATTACCTATTAGAGGCTCTACAATTGAATAACTTTAGTTAGCTATAACCTAACAAGGTAAAAAAAGTTATCAAATTCTTATTTTTAAAAACACCAAGAAATAATATTTTAATCACTATTATAGTATTTTTCAATTAATATATTTAATATATATGTGATCTTATATTGAAAATTGTTTTAAATTCTACACTTGGCATGTGAATGGTTCATATCCTTACTGATTTCTTTATAGCATAGCCCTTAGGAAAGCAAAGTCCTTCATCAGAACACAAGTAACATGCGTAAAGAAGAATTCCTAATTAAAAATCAAATCATTGATTGATTTGATTAGTTTTAGTTTATTTTAATAATTTTTTATTTTTTAAATTATTTTAGTAATATTTTTAAAATTAATTGACTTGCAAAACTAGTCAATTGAACTATTGGTTAATTGATTAATCGATTAATTGAACTAGTCAATTCAACTATTCATTAATTGATTCAATTTTAAGAAACTGATGACAACAACAGGTGAGGAAAAGCATTCCAAGTGAGATTATGAGATCTATTAAAACTAGTTAGCTAAAGGCAACGATAATCAATTACAATTAGGGTAGGTACTAATTGTTGAAAACCAAAAAATTAACTAAATCGAATTAGTTGGATTGATTTAACTTGATTTAAATATAATTTTAATTTAATTCAGTTTTTTTAAAAAAATTTTAATTAATTTGGTTCGATTTTTAAATAAAAAATTTTAATGAAATCAAATTTACTTAAAGTTAAATCAAAATAGATTGAACATTTATTAAATAAAATCAAGATAATTGAATCTTATTTAAAATTCATTATTTGTATTAAAATATATAAAAATATTAAAAACATATGTTTATATAAAAAAAATACTTTAAAATATCTTATAGAAACTATTATTTATATTAAAAATTATTTTTTCAAAATTCGAACAAAATCATAATTAAGTTGAACCAAATTGATTTAATTCGATTCAATTTGTAAATTTATTCAATTCAATAAAATTTATATTTTTCTAAAATTTGATTTTTCAATTTTGGTTTGTTTAGAATGCTCACCCTAAATACAACTCCTCGCTGCTTAACCTGAACCCAAAATGGACCCTCTTATGGATAATAAACCTTGATGATCAGATTGGAACAAAAATACAAACAAGATGGAAGGAAATCATGAGCATTCACAAATCACAATATATCCATCAGATGAGCTCAATATATCTTTGATTTTCTGAAAATTTCATTCGCCTATCAACCTTGATGGGTTATATCGGTGGCAGGGGAGCTATTAATGTTTCAACAACTGGAGAATTGGTCATTTATGACTAGTCGTTGCCTGGATACAAATTCAGTTGATGTCGTATTGTTTAATAAACAGTGGAATTTCTCAAATAAATTTGATAACATCCAACCATAAATGATAGGCAAGCAACACTACAACTTCTGAGTCTACTTTAGAACTATACACGTCACATACATGTGAAAACAAGTGAAACTTCACGTTCATTTGCAAATTCTTCATGCAGAATATTCTACAGCATTCAACTCCAAAATAGAGGTGCAGAAAGATTCTGATCTTAAGTAAGGTTATTACAGAAAACACAGCTTATTCCAGACCATTCAATTCGAAATGAATGATTTAGATCTATAAATATAACAATCCATTCTTCATACGAGAGAGAAAAAAAAATAATTTTCTTAAATAAACTAGTAAACTACAAAAGAAATAAAAAGAGAAAAAAAAAAATCCATGGAGTTTGGAACTCTTGAATACTTGCCACTCAGTCACTATATTTAAGACCTTCCACTACGGTGTGTAACGGAAATAGCTCCACTCCTGCAATTTATCAGGCTTGAGGTATCAAACCAGCAATACAAGTGTGTGAATGGTGCAGAAGTGATCTGAGATTGTAAGAATCTTTAGAATGGTGAAGTTATTAATAGGGGATAACCTTGTTGGTTTGTGTTGGTGACGAGCAAATAAGGATGATGAGGATAGAAAATTTGGATCTTGATTCCTTCCAACAAGTTTAGCTATTTGCAAGTGTGGGTTCCATGGGTAAGTTCATGCTTAAATTTGAGATTCATGTATATAAACCATATATAATAAGCCTTTAAATATAAAATTAACAAGTGTACATGAGCTACCCCCACACTTTTAGTTGGTGAAGCATTATAGAATTTTCAACACCCAAGTATTCACTTCCAAATACCATTAAACCACTCAAAGGAGTTGACAAATACATACCAGTTAAAACCAGAAATTGGTACAATTTCAAGCAAAATATCATCCACCTAGAATGCCGGACGCATTTAAGATACATGTTTAGGTAGGCAGAGCAAAGGAAATTATTTTATGGTGGAATCAACAAACTATACATGCTCTGTAGTGCTTGCCATCCTGATGCTTTGAGATTTTAACAAGATCAAGATCATTTTCCATAGAGGTCTTACACTGAACATGATACTCATTAAGATCCAAAACGAGAGTAAAAACATGCTCCCCAGATGGATCAAATCAGGTAGAAGCTTATCTAAGGGTGGTTCAGTTCAGTAAAACCTACAGAACTCAAAATATCAAATCCTGAAAATTCTGCAAAAAATGAATCACAAAACCACATTAAATTGTTTAGGCCATTCGTCCAAGCATTATCTAATAAACGCAATCAGCCACCATTACACACACACACACACAATTCTTCTGTTGGAGCAGCTGCTTGATGATGCAGCTACAGCTGCTGCTGGAATTTTGGGTGACAGCAAGTGCAGTCATTGATGAATAATATTTTGTATAAATTAAGTCTTGTTATCAGCATTTACTTGTTTATTTTATTTGAATTATGCTTATAAGATTTTTGCTTGATTTAAGCAAAGATATAAGAAAACAAATCTTGCTTAAATTAAGGAAAAGTTAAAGTAGTAGTTAAGAGTAGTTGATAAACCATACTCTTGTAAACTTCAGTAAACATTGTTTATATCAATGGAAGTATGGAGCTGTTGTGCTCTTTCCCAAATTTTTTCCTCTTATTTGTTCTTCATTTTCTTACTCATAAGTTATAAAAATATCCATCAAATGGTATTAGGGCTCATTTGATCTTAGAGGGCTTTGTAGAAGGAGAGAAACTAGTGAGTTTAGCCCCACCAAAACAACCTTAAAAGCAGTAATTTCACTCATGGCTTCCACAACATTTTCGGGAGCAACTCCTTCAATCTTAACAAGTGAAAATTATCAGATTTGGGCTATGAAAATGAAAGCCTATAGATTTTGATCTTTGAGAGGTTGTCAAAATAGGGAAGGAATAGAATCCTCTCCCTAAAAATCCAACTTTGAACCAAATTAATCATCATTCTGAGGAGGTTGCCAAAAGATATAAGGCTCTCTCTTGCTTACACTCAACGGTAAGTGAAGTGATCGTCAACAAAATCTGATGTTGCTAAGCAAGCTTGGGACACGCTGAAAAAGGAGTTTCGGGGTAGTGAAAGGACTAAGCAAATATAGTTGTTCAACTTAAATTAAAGAAGCAGCTTGAGTTGTTGAGGATGAAGGACTCTGAGATTGTCAAAGCTTACATTAATAGGGTTGTGAAGGTTGTTAAGCAAATTAGATTGCCTGGAGAGTACTTCCCTAAGAAGAGAATTATTGAGAAAGTGATGGTGACTCTTCTAGAAAGATTTGAAGCTAAGATCTCCCCTCTTGAAGACTCTTTAGACTTAGTTGAGCTCACTTTCATCGAGCTTGTTGATGATTTGCAAGCTATTAAGCAGAGAAAGGCTTTTCAAGAAGAAGAAAAATTTGAGAATACTTTGTTAGTAAATTAGAAGGTGAAAGCTTGGTCAAGTGTTAGCAGTCACAAACAATTGAATGATAAGAAGAATAAAGATAAGAAAGCTAGTAGTGGAGGAAGGGACAAAGGAATAAAAAGGAAGTTTCCTCCATGTCCTCACTGTAATAATAGGTCACACGCTAAGAAATTTTATTGGTATATACCTAGTGTCTAATATAGGTCTTGCAAGCAATTTGGCTATGTAGAGAATGTGTGTAAAGTAGGGCAACAATAGCAAGCTCAGGTTGTTGAGAACCTTGAACCTCAAGAAGAAAAGTTGTTAATGGAAATGGTTCATAAAGAGTGTCGTGCTACTAGCAATAACTCTCACAC
>CATIWR010046323.1:0-21100 GCA_949677035.1 Omphalea diandra | reverse complement strand
TGCAGTTTACAGGATTTATACGTCTATTCTTTTTCATGGCTCATTGCTTCATGTGCTGTTCAACATGCTTGCTTTGGTACCTTTGGGTTCTGAACTGGAGAGGATCATGGGATCTATCCGCTTGCTATACTTGACAATTTTGCTGGCTACAAGCAATGCTATATTTCATCTTCTTATTGCAGTGCTGGTAGCTCATAATCCTTTCAGCACAAATCAATATCTCATGGATGAGTGTGCAATAGGCTTCTCAGGAATCTTATTTTCTATGATTGTGATAGAAACAAGTTTGAGTGGAATCCAGTCAAGAAGGTTTGTATTTTCTAGTTCATTCTTGACTTTATAGTTTGCGATTTCTTTGCCATTATTCATTAGTTTTGTTTAGTCATGCAACATCTGCTAATTTTTTCTCCTTCTTGTGGGTGCATGTGCCAACATGCATGTATGCTGATGAATGAGATCTCTGTTGGTATTTCTTTCTTACTGTCCAAGTAAATAGTGTAATACCTTTTGGTGTTTGGTTGATGTATTACTCTGACTGAAATCCTTCTGTTTTATTCTATATATCATCCAATGTGTTTGATCTGTGTAATCGTTACAATTGAGATATAACTTATGTTCTTTATTTTGCAGTGTGTTTGGTCTCTTCAGTGTTCCTGCTAAGTGGTAAATGCTTTAACTTCTGAGCAGTAGGGACACACTCACACACATGTGCAAACGGGCATACATGTTATGCTTGATTATCTTATGCTTATTCTTTTACTTGATGATGTGTAATCTTTACTTGAAACACATGCTTCAGGTATGCTTTTATCTTATTAATAGTGTTTCAACTTCTTATGGCGAATGTCTCTTTACTTGGACATCTATGCGGCATCTTATCTGGATTTGCATGTATGTAAACCTGTTTCATTTAAATATTACTCACTTACCCTATCTGCATTTGGCTGTGCTCTATAAATATATCATTAAAAATTTGTGTCTCTATATCTTTTCAGATACCTATGGCTTATTCAACTTCCTTATGCCAGGAACATCTTTCTATTCCGCTATTGAGGCCTCCTCTTGGCTTGTAAGTACATTGATTTGACTGGCTTATGACAGATTGACATTTCTTCCTCATTTTTTTTCAGATTGTGATTTTCTTTATTTATTGTTTATCAGTTGGCTTCTACTTGTTTGACTATTTAATTGGCTGAGGATCATGGACTTCTTAAAATTTGACTGATTTATACATTCCGCTTGTGCTAGTCTGCATTTCAGAAAAGATTAGAACTAACAGTATGCCAATTGTCAATTTTATTCAATAATTTATAAGAAATATATAACTTATGAGTTGGATTTATTTGTCCTGAATATTTGTGCTTGGATCCATGAACGCACTTTCTCAATCTCACGTGATCCTTATATCCCAACTTCTTGGATCCTTCCAATTCTCTGTGCTCTCATGTTTTCTCATCATGTTATGAGCATTTGCCCCTTGTAACACTTTTAAGCCATGCTGATAGATGCAATTTACGTTGTAAACCTTGGAATTTTCCCTGGCATTAAACAGGTGTTTAGTTGATTGGTAATTCATCTGAACCAAAGCTTTATCAAATTCCTGCTCTATGGCTTTTGTTGCTTATTCTAGTTACAAACAATACAATATTCATTTATTCGCATTAGTCATGTCCTTTATTTTACCTGGGCATTTTGTGTATGTATGTCGTTATTTTTCAAGTTTATACTCTATAAGTTAGTTAATCTGTTCTCTTTTGATTTTCAGTCCTCTTGTGTGAGGCGTCCTAAATTTATCATGTGCACTGGTGGGAATCCTACAGGATATTTACCCACATATGCCAGCCAAAATACAAGTTCCAGGTAAATTTTGCTTGCTACAGCAAACATTTTTACTCTTGCAGGATGTTTAATTTGATAACTCTAACTGAACAGCGGATTATTATCTGGAAATATGTGGAGGAACATGTCTTCATGGATACCTCAGAGGGAAACAACTGCTCAGGTACGGAGCTATTTAGTTTCAGAGTTTTTTTTTTTTTAAATATTTTTGTTCTATGTTACAGCTGAAAGGCCATTAAACTGGTTGGTGCTGCATCTGCCAAAACGATAGGAGTGGTTATTCTTAGGAAGAGACCTCAGCACTTTCTTGCTATTTTGGGTGTTTTATGATAGAACTAACAGAAATGTGATTTTTGCTTCTGTTTGCCCTTGTAATCCTTACATTTTTACAATGGCATATTCTGCTTGATTAGTATTCAAGTTTATCACAGGTCGATAATGTGCAGTCAACACAAGACAGCAGGTTTCCTGGAAGAGGAAGGACACTTGGTTCTGCTGGCAGTCAGACAATCCTGGCTGTAAATTCAGATTCGAACCTGCAGACTAGACTATTGGATAATAGCAACTCAGACCTTCCATCAAATTTGGGTGCAATGGGTACAGTAGAGAGACCATCAAATGGAAGGTATCAGGAAGAGTTGTTCTATGCATATCATGGTTCATCTTAAGAGACTAAAAATTTGTCTAGCTTTGGTGACTTGTGATTCTTTACTGTTGTTCCAAATTGTGGATGTAGATCTAAACAGAGGCAAAGCCAGGATTCAGACTTAGTGGGGCAAATACATATATTTTCAAAAAAATAAAATTGTAGATTTTTTTTTTTTTGGAATTTTAGTAATTAAATAATATTTATTTTGCATTTTATAAATGTGTTCATCAATTTAAAAATTTTGCGGTATAATGCATAAAAATTTTGTTGGTAGAATATATAATATATATAAAATTAAAAAATTTTCAAAAGTTTGGAGGGGGCTAAGTTGGAAAATATTTCTAATTGGGGTAAAAAAAAAATGTACATATAAGAAAAATTAACAAAATTTAAGGAGCAAAAAGATTTTTCCTAAAGAGTTTGGGGACTGCCCCCTCTAGATGTAAGTTTTCCCAAGAAAAATGTGCAAGTCTTGAAGCTATGCTATAGATCATGGGAAATTTTTTATGCTGGTGCACTTATGAGCTATCTTATAATTTGTATCTCTTAACAAATAACTTTAAATTACAAGGCGCACCACATGCTACAAATATTCAACGCTATGTTCATGTGTGCACGCGCGCGAGTGTGTATAAGTTAATTGTTTTGTTCTGGAACAAATGTTTACATTTCACCATAGTGATCTGAGGAATCCTGTTCAATTCTATTGTATTGCGCCTCAAATAGCATTGACAGCTTTGCACTTATATTATTTTCTTAATGCTTTGCTCCTTTTGGCAAGTTAAAGGTCATTTTTCTTTTGCTCTTGGAATGCAGGTCAGCCGTAGATAGTGCAGTCACAGCAACTCCAGAAGGCCCTGCACACCATCAGGTTTCTTTAATTAATTTAAGAGTGGGATTTTGCGGCCTATTTTCTTGATTTTAATCAGGGTGATAACAATCCTGTGGTTTATGGTCTATGACATTCAGAGTTCAGTTGCTTCTGATGAACAAATCCAAAAACTTGTATCTATGGGTTTTGAGAAGGTAAATAAGACTCTTGGCCTATTTTCCCATGTTCTCTATTTACCCCTCCCTGGTCCCAATTTCCAGGAAATCGAATGTGGTTATGTTTGGGATGTAATAAAAATGGCATTGCAATCGTCGGATGCATAATTTAGAATGGATATGGTAGATTGAAATGGTAGGGTTAACCCAAACATAAAAAAGCTGGAAAGGCAAGATTGATGTAGTTCAATGCTGATTCAATTGCCTTGCATTGTTCCAGACACGGGTAGAAGTTGCACTAGCAGCTGCTGATGGTGATCTTAATGTTGCAGTTGAAATTCTTATGAGCCAGCAGGTTTGCATTTAAGGGTTGTTTCATATGGATCTTGAATTTTGCTTGTTTCAGTTCTAACTCCGTGAAATGTGGCAACTGATTTGCAGGGCTAAATTGCAAAACACTCTCATTTATGACTTCAAATATTTCTCCAAGAGCTTCATTCAACTGTTCGAGTTCTACCTGCACCTTTGCCACATTTTGAATTTTGTTATGTGGACACACTGCTCATTGATGGCATTTTCAACAAAACCATGTGGAAAGAATACAAGCCACTAACATGAAAAGAAGGCTCAAGAAGACTTGTAAAATGTACTCACCCAAATCTTGAAATTCTATCAGAATTGTAACAGATTGCCGCTTTACTAACAAAAGATTCAAGTAGTCTCATAACAATTTGATGCTATAAATGAGCAACGTACGCATTCGTGGCAGCTTTACGGTTGTACAAATGTTTAGCAAATTGTTCACGTCACAGAATTTTTGTTGAAACCACCTGGTCAGTCTTTCATATAGAATGAGAAGTGCATGTGGAAGTGATTTTGTTACTGTTGCTGCCGTAGGACCTCATTCACAAGATCAGGAGCATGTCATGCAGCTTTCATCTGGAGAATCAAGATGTTTTGGTCTTCGCTGAAAAAAGGCGAAATAATTGCTTACTGCCATAAAACAATCTGTACCCTTTAAGAATAGTGGTTAATTAGGAAAAATATTTTTAAACATAATATAAAATTTTTTAATATTGACAATAGTAACTGTAGTTTATAAATTTTAATTGAATGAAAAATACTTATTTATAAAACTAAATATTATTTGAATCTTTAAAATTTGTGATTATTTGAAATAATTGAAATAATAGATATTATTTTAATTCTCAAAATTTGTGACTATTTGAAATAATTAGAAGAATGGATAAAAATGTTTATATCATTAAGTTAGTATACTTTTACTTTTAAAATATTTAAAATTTTATGATAAAAATGAATTAAATTTGAGTAATCAAATGACTTATAAAATGGTATAATGATAGTTTACTAGAATTTTTGTAAAAATATTATGCATGTTATATTCTTATCAAGAATTTCTCTCACTAGCTCAAAGTCCAGATATATTTTTTTTAATTCAAAATAAAATAATTTACAATATACCTCGATTTTGTCATAATCATCAATAAAACTCAAATTAGATATACCAAATATTGAAATTTACATATAATAAAATATTTTTGATGGACAGTTATATGTAATATTATCTATAATCTATCACAAAAGTTTTTGTGTAATCTCATAAAATAATGAAAGTGCAAAAAATTTATACTGAAAGTATGGTTGATAAAGAAGTGATTCTCTAATAAAAGTAAAATTTTATTAAACATTAAATTTCTTTTAAATATATTTATAAATAAAAATATGATCATAATATTATTTTGACATTTTAATTATTGCAGTGAATATATATGTTGATGATGTACAATGAAAACATCTTTTTTATCTATTGATGTTATTTTATTTAGTTTTTATGTTAATTTTATGTAATTGTTATTTAGTTTTTAAATTTGATTTTCTATTATTTTGTCTTATATTTATTTATTATAAAAAATTATATTTATTAAAAAATTATTTTACATAATTTATTTCTTTATCTATATGAAAATAAAATTAAAAAATTAACTAATTTATATATTTAATAATTATTTTAATTACGTATAATACACTTGTAGTAAAAACTATTACCAAAAGTAATCCAAATGCAGAAAACCAACTTACAAGTAGTTGGCGTATAACGATATCTTCTTTAATTTATATAATAGGATTCTGTACTTCTTTAATTTATATAATGGGATTCTGTACTGGTATCCATCTGCTAACTTCTATTGCAACATCAACCTAAATCAGAGATAATTCAAATCTTCTCATCGTGTTTAAAGAATTACATTTCTAAATACCTCCTTTAAACCGATAGTAAAACTAATATTTGTACATATGATACTCGGTTTAATAATAAATATCTTCAGTTAACGTTCAGTATTTTGGCATAATTGGTTAATGGGAATGCCAATCTGTGTTTATGACATGATAACAAGAATTGCTACGGTGGAATTTTGCTGCCCTCAATTGAGTAGCTTTGGTTAGCAACAAAATTATCTAATATGTCAGCAAATGACTACCCCGCATTGGACTTAGGGTTATGGTGAGCAAACTGGTTGATTTGATTTGATTTTTTATTAAAATCAGTTAAAGTAAATTTTTTATTTTACAAATTAAATTAAATTGAAATTTTTTAAAAAATCAATTAAACCAAATTTTATGAAAATGTAAACCGAACAGAACTAAATTTATAAAATTTTGATTCAGTTCAGTTTAATTGAATGACATGTATTTTAAATTTAACTCGATTCAAATTGATTTAATTTATTAATAATTTCAGTTTATTTGATTTATTGATTTTTTATATAAAAAATTGAACAAAAATTCGAAAATTGAATTTTTTTTAAATGAAAATCGAACCAAATCAAATTTTATTTAAAAACCAAACCGAACCAACTGAATTAAATTATTTCGGCTGGTTTTTGAATTTTATTTAAAAACAAAACTGAACCAACCGAATTAAATTATTTCAGCTGGTTTTTGCTCACTCCTAGTAACCACGTTGGAAATTCTGATTTTAATAAAGAATAAACTACAAAATGAAATATCAAATTAAGAGTGATTTTAAATATAGTTTTTATTTTTAATAAAATATATAAATTATATTTATTTTTTCAAATTTATCATCTAATTAGATTTGCAACCTCTCAAATTTTTAATTGATCTAATTCTATTTAAAATTAATTTTAATTATAATTAAAACAATACCTTCATATTTCAGGCAATTTAGGTTTAATTTTTTGCTAAGTGATAAAATTTTCATTTTTATTAATTCAAATAATTCATAATATCTGAGATAATAAAATTAAATATGAATTTTAAAAATTTGAGAAAAAATTAAAATAATTTTTTAGTCTAGAAAATTTTCATACGTTTTATAAAAAATAATATTAAAGAACTAAATAATAATATCTAGTTATTCTCAATAATTAATTTAAATAGTATAAATTTAATTCATTCTTAAGCTATTTACGTCTAATTTTTTTTGTCAAGAAATATAAAATTATTTTTTAATTTTTTGTTGATAAAATAATTTATAAATTTTAAAATTATAAAAATTAATTTTAAAATTTTCAGAAAATTTGAGAAAAAAATTAAGATCATCTAAAATTTTTCAGTCTAAAAAATTCTCACATTTTTTGAACTCAAACAATAAAATATTTAAGAATTGAATATGTAATATCTTCTTCTTCTTCTTCTTCTTATTTTTATTATTAACTCAAATATTTAATGTTTTAATTAAGTATGTATTATTCAAAATAATTATTAACAATACTTAGATATTAAGCATTTGATTCTTAAATATTATATTTTTAGATTGAAAAATATAAAAAATTTTCTAAGCTGAAAATTTTAATCGACTTTTTTTCAAGTTTCTGAAAAATTTAAATTTTATTATTTCAAAATTATAAATTATTTTATTAAAAATTATATTTAAATAACTTAAAAAATAAAAGTACTTTTCTACTTGGTATATATGTGATTATCCTTTTTTGTTATATGACCTATTGCTCTTTAATAAAAATTAGAGAACTAGAAATTTAGTTAGAGTTTAAATTTAAGGTGAAAAGTAAAATATATGCACTTTATTAGTAAGAAATAAAAATTAAAATATATTTAAAAATTACTCTTAATTCTAATTTTTTTCATAATTTATTCTTTAATCAAATATAATTTTACTTTTTTTATGCACGAAAGTATAATTCTACATATTTTTACCTATGCATTGTGAAGACTATCATATGAATTTATATTAATTTTATAATTTATTTATTATACTAACAAATTCCTCAAAAAATTAAAAAGGCAATTTAAAATTAAATAGCATTCCTTAATAAAAATTTACATTTTTAACTTAGTAATTATTCTATATTAACCTTTCTTTCATATGAATTTATTTTTATTTTGTAATACGAGTATTTTATCGTAAATGTTTAAATTAACAAAAGTTAAAAGAAACTAAACAACATATGTCAATAGAACTATACACATGCAAATTTTTAGCATGGTAAATTCTATTAACACTTTCTTTTATCCAAAAAATAATTTGATAACATTTGTTACACATAAATTAATATAGAATACAAATTTAATTACATGTCAAGGAGTAGTTTGAGCTTGCGTAACCCAAATTACATATTTTTTAACAAATTAAAATAACAATGTAAAGAATTGTTAATCAAACAAATAATTAATATTTTTTATTAGCATCTTAACTTAATGATTAGATGAGATTATTTAGAAATTAATAATCAATACTAAAATAGAATTAAAAACAAATTGATGTTAAACATGAGTCTAGGAAGCAAGCCAGATACTCCTTACAGATTTCACTTTCACAGAGGAAGAGAATGAATGGACTGTACATTTCATCTATTTACTGGAAAAATTTGGAAAACCTATTTAATTAATAGAACATATATTTGTTCAATAATAGTAAATATATTTGAGCTTCTGATTATATCTTCACTACATATACTAAAGACTTTATACATACCCAACTTTTAGTACTAAAAGAAAATGGACTACTGCCTGCACAACCAAACAGATCATATTTCTTTTACACGTGCAGATGAACTGAGGGCAGAATATCCATCCATCCATCCATATTCACTACTTGCTAGCGTCCTTTGGGGGTTTCGCAATTAGGATGGGACACTTTGCATGATGTGCACAGTAGTCACTCACGCTGCCTAAGAAAGCCCTGCAACCAGTAAATCATACATGCATATTATTTCCATTAAAATAGAGAATCATATGTGCTATGACTCGACTTATTTTCTTCTTCTTCTTCTTGTGTGTGTGATAATTTTTACCTCTTAATCTTGCCTAGGCCACGGCTTCCCACAACAAGGAGGTCAATGTGCATTTGCTCTGTAGCTTGACAAATCATGTCCTTTGGGTCCCCTTCAAGAACCAGAGTTTCTGCTTTAATCTGCACAAATTAACAAGTTAATTCATTCATTGCTATTACAATACTGATTAAGCTATAAATAAATAGGGATGGTTGATGCTACACCAAATGAGCTAGAATTAACTAGAACAAAGCTATATATTAAGAAGCTAATAATTACCATCTTTTCATGGCACATCTTTAGTGCCCGGGAGAGTAGTGCTGCAGAATTTTCTTGCTGGGCTTTCCTTACGGAATCCACTATTGAAGACGGTGCATAGAAAGCTGGATAAGGAAAGTAATTATTTGTTGGTCATATCCAACTATGTACAACTACAGAAGGGGATCTTCCGAGAGGTAAAAAACAAAAAAAACAAAAAAACCTGCTCCACCAGGACCAATAGGGTGGACAGAGGCGTAAAACGGCTGCTGAACATGAACTAGTGTGACCATGCCGGATTCCTGGAGACTAGGTTCATTTGTTGGGCTAACATCATGGATGAGGTAATCAAGGGTCCATTTCAGAGCATAGAAGCTCCCATCACTCTCATCAAGTGCTACCATCACCCTCATCTTCTGCCTCTGCACCTGCCCCTCCTCTGCTGCTAACCTTGCACCTACTGATTCACTCAACATTATCCCAATAAAAACTTCTCCCAGCAACACTATACATATCCCTTGTTGTGATGAGCAGTAGTAGAAATAGCGTGTCAAAGAGGCTTACAACCACGTGGATTTTATTTGATAGACATTTGAACACATGGTGTTCATGCAGCTGCAATGATCGAAATGTGTCACCCCCATGCTAAGGATAAACGAATGACATAACCCTTACCCCTTGGAATATCCATTGTTTTCGTCATATTTCTTTCGAGTTATATGATATTATTCGTCGTTAATAAATTTAATATTTATTTTAATTAATTAATTAAATGATCAAAATTTAATATTTAAATAATAATAATTAAAACTTAAATATATTATTATTCTATAAATTATAAATTAAATTAAATAATACAAATAAATTTTTTTAATTAAATTAATATAATAAATTTTATTAATTATATAATTTTATTACAAAAATAAGAAAATTTGTAATTTTATATTTTTATATCGTTAAATTTTTTAATTATTTTTATACGAAAATTTGTTTATATTGTTAAAATTTTTATATTTAATTAAATAAATTAAATATTTATTTATTTATTTATATGTCATATGATAAAATAAACATATTCTATTATATGATTTATTCATTTAAAATTAAATTTGAGATCGAAATTAATTATATGTATTAATTATTATGTACTTTGAATTTGAATGATATTGGGCAAAAACTTTGTCGCTCATATGGTTTTTTATATTTTTGTTCCCATTTAATGCGTCTTATTTTCAAAATTTTTTAAAATATTTGAAAGTTAATTACAATGACATTTTGGATTTTAAAATTAATTTTGATTTTACCTCTAAAATTTATTTGAATACACTGTTTCATCTCTTAAATAAAATATAATATTTCTTTTATATTAATACTATTAACTTAAATGTCCTGCCATTTTTTTGTCGAATTTATATAAAATGATCATAATATTCTCATTTTTCTCTAAAATTTTCATTCTTTATCAAATATCTATCTTTCTAATTTATCAAAAATTATCAAAATGATTAGCGAAATAATTTAAAAACTTACTATGAAATTCTATGTGATTCTATCAAAACATACAAAAATAACAAAAACAAAAGACTATTTTAATCTTAAAAAAGCATTAAAAATAATCAAAAAAAAAAAAAAGGAAAAAAATTTTAGACCACAGCTAAATAATACATTCAAAAGAAGCCAAAAACAGAAAGCATCTTCTAAGCCACAGCTAGAAATGCAAGCTTCATCAGATACTTATCTAATCAAGAAATCCATGCCAACTCCTCAATCTTCACCTGTACAGTCTAATATTTTAGCTTGACCGCAATGTATAAAAGAATAACTAAAAGTTTGCATCCTTCAATATTCTTAATCAAAACTAAGCAACAAAGGGATCGATATTTGAAGCCTTTCTAAGTCTACAGCAGTCCAAAAATAAATAGACACGATGTGAAATGTTGCAGCTGGATTTATGGCGAAGCTGATCTTGCAGCAAGAACCGACAATGGGGGTGAAGGTGGGGGTGAGTAGAAAAGTCATCTAAAACATATTTTGTCCCTCTCATTCTCAAGTTAACTCAACAGCCAGGTTTCGCTAGGCCAACAGATGCTAGTCTTAGATTGATAATAATTACAGAGATTGAGTTTTTAACCCAAGATATATTTACTCGTTGTTGAAGGTCCAATGATGTGTTTCTTCAAAATTGAATTCTTGTTAGCAAGGTTTAATCTCTCTAAAACTTTTAAAAATTTCTCTAATTTTAATTATGTGCGTTTAGAGGCTTAATTTAAATTTTGGGGTTAATAAGACAGAAACATAAATTCAAGACTCTTTAAAAATAGAATAAAAGCGATAGGGATAAAGTTCGATAAGGATAAAAATTAAATAAGGAAGAAATTATATAAGGATGGAATTGGATATGGTGAGAAAATTAAGTGTGAATGAGAAAATCAGGTTCCTTAAGAACCTGGATTACGTTTCGTCTCCTATAACCAAAAGAAAAAATAATAAATAAGGAGAAGAAGAATTCGAAAAGAAAAGAAAAAGAGAGAGAGGCAGGAGAAGCGAAAAAGGAGAGAGAAAAGAAAGAGAGAGAAAGAAAAAAAAAAAAAAAAAAAGAGGAAGGAGAAAAAGAAGATAAATTCACAGAAAATATAATATAGTTTGAACTAGAGAGCCTTTTGAAGATGCAAAAGGATCAAATCATGCTGTAATCACTCCTATATTGAGAATAATCGCATAGATACGATCTAAGGATCCAAACAAATTTGTCGACTTCTTGTTTGTTTATAATTATCAATATATCTGTTTTAGTTATTATTATTATTATTATGAATATTGATAGTTTAATAAATTATATTATCAAATTGTAGAAATTTAAGTTATTTATGTTATTCAATTTAGTTCATAAATATCTCAATAAATTGACACTAAAATTACCTAGAAATTAATTAAATTAGATAATATAATATTCTATGAATACTGCAAGATATTAATATATTTAGAATTGGAGTTTATGACACCTATTTGTGATATCTATCTGTAATATATGGATATAAGTGTAAAAGCAATGAATTTAGAATTTTATAGCATGAAACTTAGTATTAGGATCTCTTCCATGACTATCCTATTAAAATATCTATATAATATGTTAGTTTGAATTGCTTATGACTTTTTATGATATAGTTACTATTTATTTTGGATGTGGTATCATTCACATATATTTTATTTGTATTTTCTGAATTAAATTAGGAGATTCCACCTTTTCTGTTAATTTGTATTTTGTAACTCCACTCCTTCAGATTTATAACATTAACTATTTCTAATTTGTATTTATTTACATTTTATGAATGTTTATTATTATGTTTTGCTTTTTTTTTTTTTTTGGTGAATGTTAATAGCATAAAATTGGTTGATTATCAACAATAAGCTAATTAAATAAAAGATGATGAAATGGAGGGTGAATCAATGTCTGGGTATCTAAGATGCCTAATATCTTCCTCAAGGCATACCCAACTTTCAAGTCTTATTTTGAAGGAATAATGTGGATACTGGAGGTTGTCTGCTATAATTGTCTGCTACAAGAATGTCTAGTCCATTTTTCATTTTTTATTTTTAAAAGATAAATTTTTTAATTTTTTATAAAATTAGAATGGCGACTCCTAGATTTTTTGGATTGATTCTCTTATGCTTTAGTCTTATTTTCTCTGGGATTTTCAATGCTTAAGAAATCGATATAATTTGATATCACAAAAGTCATTTTACTAAACTAGGCATGATGATAATCTTGAGTTCATAACAATGTTGATCTTGCAATAGGCATTGATAATGAGGGTGAGAGTGTCAATCTTGATAGATCGTGAAAAGAATGGTGGATCTTAGAGTTAGTATTGATCTTGAAAAGAATGGTGGATCTGAGTTAGATCTATGAATTTTTTTTTCATACCGAGTATAAAATTTAAAGCTAGTCAAATATAAACTTATTCTTTAAAGTGATGAAAATCCTAATATATTTTAAATAACTTAAAAATAAAAATATATTAAATTTTATAATTTTTTATTATGAGAGTGATAAGAATATATTTAGCATATATTTTAGGTTATAAATTAATAATTTTTCTTTTTTTTATAGTATTTTATTTTAGAATTAGCTAATTTTCAGTTTCATTATATCACACAGGAATTTCTCCAAAAACAGTTGAATTTGTGATTTCTAGCAATGATGCATAGCCCATTCATCGGCCATGCAAAGCGTTAGTTCCAAAATTTTAAATGTTATTTCTGTCATCTTTTTAAGGGATGTGTGACCTATTTGGATGAAGATACTTAGGTGGAAAAAGAGTAGATTTTTAGGAGAGAAAAGTATATCTATCCTCTATACCAAATAAGAAGATGATTTGGTGAAAATTGAAAAGGTTTTATTTTAGGGTTTTTAGTGATTTGTTTAACAAGACTCTTCCTTTAGAAAATTCTTCTACTCAATTTAATGAATTTTTTCTTATTTATTTCTTTTTTTTCTTTTAGGATGAACTAATTCTTCAACTTTAGGGATTAAGGTGAAAACCTAATACTTTTTCTATGATTATATGAAAAGATTTTTCTTCAATTTATGAAAGGTGTCTTGATTTAATATGTTTTAGCTTAATTAATCTTGTATGTATGACAGTGGCATATATACAAGATTTATTAATCTGAAGATTCCTCTATGTCATTTGGAAAGGCGAACACATCTATTACCATTGTATGATATGCATTAGATAATTTTTCCTCATCCATTACATTAGCATGTTCTAATAAATGATAAATTTTTCTATCCAAATTTAGCCTCATATCAATTTTTCCATATAGAATCTAATCATAATAGCTTGGTATAGATCTATTTCTAACTAAATGGTATTTGACTTTATTCATGTCATCATAATTGCAATTTTGACACTTGGAAATGACATGGACACTAGATCTTAATACCATCTAAACATTTCAAACCTATAAGAAAAGTCAATAAGTTGGTTTAAACCATTTAAGAAATCCCAGTTTAAAAGTTATCTTTAAGCCTATATCATCGATTGATGATCCAATCTCATGTTATCTTCTTATATTAATTCAGGACAATGTTACATTTTAATTAGGTTTTATGCATTTATCTTATACCTTTTAACTCTTTGTATCTCCAATTATAAATCAAAAGGAAAAAACTTATCATATTTAGAAATACATCATCTATATAACCATATAAAAACAAATAATGTTTATTCATACATTTTTAGAAATTTTGGTAGTGTATACCTTTAATTCTTTAAGTATATGATTTAAAATATGTATTAACTTGTCATGACCCAAATTTTCAAACTGTGCTAGCACTAGAGAATAGGAAGACTTAAGGCCTCCAACACTTGTAATATGCCTAAATCATGGGAAGGCCTATCATAGCTTTTATTGCGTCACTTTGATATTAAAAATCTTAAACTTAAATTAACATTACCTTAAATTCCAAGGAATAAGATAGTGAGAGTTAGTCTCAAACATTTCTCAAAACATGATATCTCTTTACTTTTCTTTCATGACGTAAAATATATATATATATATATAGTTGGACTAGGATGGTTAATCCTAAGTCTATAACCTCTTTTGATCTTGACAAAAGAGATTGATCATTACTAATGTTTTTATTAAGTATTGATTTAGCAAAAAAATAAGTCTCTCAAGTTAAGTTGGAAGAAAATCTTTCTAACTCCAAAGTAACTAGCAACCGCGACTCTTGAGAAGACTTGTCAAAAATCAGACAGGCTAAATCGCGGAGTCATTCTCGGCTGCGAACAAGCAAAATGAAGCAAACAAAAAATGATAAATGAATTCGCGGTCTGTGTTGTGTCGGAGTCACAACCGTAAATTACAAAAAGCTTTAAAAGGGAAAGAAGTCCACAATCAGAGCTTGACAAGTGTCCTAGGAAGCTGTTGGAAGTCAAAAATCGCGAAAGTTACATGTTGGTAGTAACCGCGATTTGAAAAGTGAAAGTTGCACAATTTGGCAGGCTGTTTCGCTGTCAGGATTGCGATCTGTATAATGAAAATCACGACCGCGACTTATGCTAGCTGAAACAATGGCTATATTTTCCTGAAGCACTAATAAAAAGCCGCCACGTGAACTAATCGTTAGACAGAAAGTCACAACTTTTGACTTTTGTAAGGAAAATGTGAACTAACTGTTAGACACAAAGCCGCAACTTTTGACTTTCGTAAGGAAAATTGGAAATCACCAATGGGAAGCTGACACATGGACTAGCTGTTGGACTAGTCGTTAGTCTCTTTGGTGTAATTTGGGGATAAATACTCCACCAAACATTAATAAATGACAAGGTTGAGAAATTTATTATCAAGAGAAAAAGCTCTCAATCTTTGCTACTCATTTCTTTCAATTTTCTTTGTAAGATTGTTAATTATTGGGTGTGAGCATTAAACACCATATTGTAAGGTTGTTGTGTGAGCCTGTAAAACACATCGAGATAGATTTTAGTGTGAGCCTTGAAAACACTTGTGATAGGTTTTAGTGTGAGCCTTGAAAACACTTATAAAAAGTTTTTGTGCGAGCCTATAAAACACAAGTTATAAGGTTTGGTGTGAGCCTAAACACTAAGTTGAGTGTGAGCTTCTAAAACACTAGTGATTGAGTGAAATACCTAATTGGTGAATTGGGGAGTGGACGTAAGGTTGGTTAATACCCGAACCACTATAAATTGTTTGTCTCATTCTTCTTATTTTTCCTCCTCACTTCTTTGTTTTTAGAAAATTTCATACACCAATTCAACCCCCCCTTCTTGGTGCCAAGGGCTAATTAGTAGTATCAGAGCAAGGTTTTCACATATCAAACCTTCATTGGGTGAAACAAGATCATGGCACAGGAAGCAATCCACTCACATCTAAGGCCACACTTTGATGGAATCGACTATACTCATTGGAAGTATAGGATGGAAATCTATCTTGACATAGATATAGTGGATCTTTGGGATGTAGTCATCAATGAATGGAAGCCACCCATAAAGGTTGTGGATGGTGATAAGCTGATTTCAAGAGAAGAATGGGTTGAAGCTCATAGAAAGTCCAATGGGAGAAACAAAAGAGCAATGACCATTTTCCTAAGCTCCCTCTCTAGAAAGGAGATTAGGAGAGTACAACATTGCCAAACAACACATGTAATTTGGAAGACCTTAGAGAATTATCATGAAGGCACTACTCTTATGAAGTCAAGCCGTTTAGAAATTTATGTCATCAAATGAGAACTCTTCATGATGAAAGATAATGAGACCATCACAGAAATGACCAACAGACTCTTATCTATTGTCTCTAACATGAAGAAATTTGGAAGAGCTCTCACCATTTATGAAGTAAACACCAAAATCCTTAAAACTTTTCCACTTGATAAATTTGGTGCTAGAGTGTACTGCATACAAGAATTCAATTCGAAGTTTCAAAAGGTCCCAACAGATGTGCTAATAGGCAAACTCTTAACTCATGAGTTGGCCTTACAAAAATATGAGCAAATAAAAAAGCTAAGGGGCCAAGAAGAAAAGCCAAAAAAGAGAACAATGGCTATCAAAACAGCAATCAAAGAGAAGGAAGTAGACACTTCCTTAAGTGATGAAGATAGTTATAGAGAGGAAAAAGAGCTAGCAATGCTCTCTAGAAGAACTAAGGAGTTGATAAGAAGAAGAAAGGAGAGAAGAGTCTTAAAGAAAACTACCTCAAGTCTAAAAGAAAGATCAAATGATGTCACATGTTATGAATGTGGCAAACAAGGGCACATGAATCATGAATGTCCCAAAATGAAGAAGAAGAAGAGATGGGACAAGGAGAAGAAGAAGAGCTTCTCAGCCACTTAGGATGATAGCTCAAGTGAAGAAGAAGAAGAAGAATGAGAAGTAGCCAATATATACTTCATGGCATTAGAGGAGTCAACAAGTGAGGTAAGTACTTCTTCTCATTCTAATTCTGATTATGAAATAAATGAGTTAGATGAAGAGCTTTTAGAAGCTCTAACACTAAGGTGTGACAAATATAAGTCACAAGTAAAAACCTATAGGAAGAAGTGCTTGAAACTAGAACATGAGTACAAGACTCTAAATGAGCTTGTAAATGAGTTGAGTTCTTCTAATGAAGAACTCAAAAAATTCGTAGAAAAATTGTCTACATCATCTTTATCCTTATACTCACTTAAAAAGGAGAATGACACTCTTAAAGAAGAAGTCATTGAGCTCAGAAGCTCAATATCTAAATTTCACTAAGGAAAAGAGGCATTAGATACATTAATTGTGTCACAAAGACCACTTCTTATTAAGCATGGTCTAGGATTTAGTGGAGCTCCCTTATCCTCTACAATTACTTTTGTGAAATCATTTACACTTCAAACTTCTAGCATTGAGGTAATTGGGAAGAAAAGTGCTCCTAGTACTAAGTTTCCTCAACTTAAAGATAAAGGAAAGGCTATCCCAAGCTCAAGAGCTAAGGCCCAAAGAGCCAATTATGCATACATGTATAATAAATCTCATGTTAATAGATTTACTACTCCCATTTCTTGCACATGCTCATGCCCACACTCACATATGCTAAGTATGAGAAAACCTCCTACTCATACCAAATTAGTGCATAGGAGAAAGACTAACAAGTTTAAACTCTAATGCCACTATTGTATGAAATTTGGACATATCAATATTCATTGTTACATTAGGATGGCACACCTTAAGTTAGAGGATCCTTCAAACTCTAACCCCTAAGGACCTAAGTATGCTTAGGTACCAAAGAAAAGGTAATTGACTTCTATTTTGTAGAAAAATGTGACAACCACTAAAATAAGTAATTGGCATATGGATAGTGGATGTTCAAAGCATATGATAGGAAATAAAAGACTATTCACATCACTAAAAGAGAAAGAAGGTGGAGATGTCACATTTGGTAACAATGCCAAATGTAAGGTTATTGGCATTGGAACCATAAGTAAAAATGATTGTTCTTTAATTGATAATGTGTTATTAGTTAATGGCTTGCAACATAACTTGTTGAGTGTAAGTCAATTGTGTGACAAAGGTAACAAAGTCACCTTTGATCCAAGAGAATGTCGAGCACCACTTTACTAGATGATGAGGTTATTTTCAAGGGTGAAAGGAAAGACAATACCAACTCAATTGACTTAGACAATTTGGCTAACCAATCTTTCAAGTGTCTTATGACTATAAGCAATAAAGCTTGGTTGTGGCATAGAAGGCTTGGACATGCAAGCATGGAACTTCTTTAAAGTCTCTCTAAAGGGGAACTAGTGGAAGGACTTCCCAAGCTAAACTTCTCCAAAGATAAGACATATGGTCCTTGCCAAGTGGGGAAGCAACATCATGCCTCACATAAAGCCAAAAATGTTGTAAGTTCATCTAGACCTCTTCAACTTATTCATATGGACTTAATAGGACCTACTAGAAGTGCTAGCCTAGGTGGAAAATACTATGCACTAGTCCTAGTTGATGATTACTCCAGGTTTACATGGGTATCCTTCTTAGCTCATAAGAATAATTCATTTGATGCTTTTAAAAGTTTTGTAAAAAGGGTTCAAAACGAAAAAAGGTTACTTCATTTCTTCTATTAAAAGTGACCATAAAAAAGAATTTCAAAATGAATTTTTTGAAAATTATTGTTTAGAGAATGAAGTTTTTCACAATTTTTTAACTCCTAGAACACCACAACAAAATGGTGTTGTAGAGAGGAAAAATAGGACTTTGGTAGAGATGGCTAGGACAATGCTCAATGAGTATTCATTACCTAATTACTTTTGGGCCGAAGCCATTAATACCTTATGTTATATTGTAAATAGAGTTTTCAAAAGACTCATTCTTAATAAAACATCTTATGAGCTATGGAATGATAGAAAACTCAAGATATCATACCTTAGAGTATTTGGATATAAGTGCTACATTTTGAACACCAAGGATAATCTTGGGAAATTTGATTCAAAAACCAACGAAGGAATCTTCTTGGGTTATTCCACTAGTAGCAAAGCTTATAGGCTCTTTAATAAGAGTATTATGGTAGTTGAAGAGTCTATGAATATTGTATTTGATGAATCTAGTAAGCTTGATCTTGGGAAAGGTACTTTTGTTGATGATCTTATAGGTGAACTTAAAAATATGGGCTTGAAAGATCCTACAAGAAAAGATGAAGATGACTCTTCAAAAGCGGATGAAGATCAACAACATCAACAAGAAGAAGAACCAAGACAAGAACTACCCAAAGATTGGAGATTCTCCAAGTATCATCCTAAATACTTGATCATTGGTGATACTTCAAAGGGTGTAAGTACTAGATCTCAATTTCATCATTTAGATAATAATCTTGCTTTTGTTTCTCAAATTGAGCCAAAATCAATTAATGAGGCTTTTGATAATGACAGTTGGGTACTTGCTATGCAAGAAGAACTCAACCAATTTGAGAGAAACAAAGTATGAAAACTTATCCCTAGGCCTAAGGAACGCCCAATTATAGATTGTAAGTGGGTGTTTAGGAACAAATTAAATGAGCTAGGGGCCATCACAAGAAACAATGCTAGATTGATTGCCAAAGGGTATAACCAAGAGGAAGACATTGACTATGATGAAACTTTTGCTCCCGTAGCAAGGTTAGAGGTCATTAGGATTCTTTTAGCATTTGCATGTCACATGAATTTTAAGCTTTTTCAAATGGATGTAAAGAGTGCTTTCTTAAATGGTATCATTGAGGAGGAAGTTTATGTTGAACAACCTCCTGATTTTGAGTCTCATTGTTTTCCTAACCGTGTTTTCAAACTAAACAAAGCCTTGAATGGTTTAAAACAAGCTCCAAGAGCTTGGTATGAAAGACTTAGTTTATTTCTCTTGCAAAATGATTTTGAGAAAGGAAAGGTTGACACCACACTATTTGTGAAAAAGCACAAGTATGACACTTTAGTTGTCTAAATCTATATTGATGATATTATCTTTAGTGCTACTAATGAATCTCTTTGTGAGGAATTTGCTAAGTATATGACTAAGGAATTCTAAATGAGCATGATGGGAGAGCTCAAATTCTTTTTTGGTCTACAAATCAAGCAATCCAAAGAAGGGATCTTCATCAACCAAGCCAAATACACAAGGAAAATACTCAAGAAGTTTGGCATGGAAGGATGCAAGAAAGCTAGAACACTAATGAGTAGTACCATCAAACTTGACAAGGACGAATCAGGTAAGACGGTAGATGAAAAGAGATATCAAAGTATGATCGGATCTCTACTCTATCTTACTACTTCTAAGCTAGATATAATGTTTAGTGTTTGCATGTGTGCTAGGTTTCAATCCTCTCATAGGGAATCTCACTTGAGTGTTGTGAAGAGAATTTTCAAATACTTGCATGACACAATTCATTTAGGACTATGATATCCTAGGAACACATCTTTTAGCCTAGTAGGGTATTTGGATGCATATTACACAAGTAGTCTTTTAGGTAGAAAAAGCACTTTTAGGACTTGCCAAATTATAGTTGAATGTCTAGTCTCTTGGTTTAGTAAGAAGCAAGTATTGGTTTCCTTGTCCATTGCGGAAGCCGAGTATGTGGTTGTCGGTTGTTGTTGCACCGAAGTTCTCTGGATGAAACAATAATTGAAGGACTTTGGCAAAGCTATAGATCACATTCCTATCAAATGTGATAATATAAGTGTTATTAATCTCTCTAGGAACCCCCATCCAACACTCTAGGAGTAAGCATATTGATATTAGGCATCACTTTCTTAGAGTTCATGTCCAAAAAGGAGATATTATGTTGGAATTCATTGACACAAATCAACAACTTGCAGACATTTTCACTAAACCTCTAAATGAAGAAAGGCTAAACTTCATTAAGAGAGAATTAGGGATGTTTAATGGAAATTTCCTAAAGTGAAAATCTTGATCTTAGAAATATTTGCTTTGATTGATGATATTTTTTTTTGTATGAATGAATAATTATTATATGTTTGAGTTAAGATGTCTTAATTTTGGATGGCAATTGTGAACTTGTATGACAAATTGCACAAATTAAGCATCAATACATTAAAGTGGATCACAAATCTTTGAAATTTTATCCT
>CATIWR010046312.1:0-14318 GCA_949677035.1 Omphalea diandra | reverse complement strand
GAATTTTTTTAAAAAAATACAATCTAACTAATATATATATATATATATATACATATATATATATATATATATATATATATATATATATAAAATATAATATAATTTTTTATTTGTGATATATAAATTAAATTATCACATATTATATATATATATATATATATATATATATATATATATATATATATATATATATATATATATATATATATATTAGTTAGGTTGTGATTTTAAAAAAATTCACAACACCGTCAACCGTGACCGTTACACTTTAACTACAACATATTGACATGTCTACACCGCAAACACAACCACAGTAGTTACCATGACCTCGATTTAAATCCCTGCACTTAATAACAATTTTGATCAAAGTAAAACCAAAAAAATATAATCCACATTAGGCTTTTGTTTGGTAATGGTAGGATGGGTGGAAACCAAGAAGAGAAGGGTGCAACAAAGAAGGGATAATTTCTTTTCTTCCTCTTGTTTGAGCATTGGATATATTAGAATCCAATATAACAGTTTTGTAAGGGAAAAAAAAAGTCATTAGATTTTGCTCTAATTGGACAAAATTGGAAGTTTATTTGTTTCCCATCATTTTCCTCCTTCCAATCATTCCAGTTGAAGGGTTCAAAAAATTGTAAGCCCAAATATCTTTCAATCATCCCTTTCCTTCTTCATCTCCTTCAAGTCATTCCTCTCTACCGAACATAACATGAACTATTCTAATGTGACTGAATTTCTTTCTGCACTTTGTTTTTGTTTAGTCTTTGTTTCTTTTACAGAATATTTTTTGTGTTATTTTAGTGTTTAGAATACCCATGAAGCTTGGTCTGTTTGTTAACAAGAAAAATAAATTATTTTTCAAGCAGCAAATTTTGTGTTTTCAGAGTGAGAGCTCAATTCCTCCCTTGTAAACCTTCATAGAAAAGGAAGGAACCCACGAGAGAACCACCTGGTTTATTTGCTCTTCAAATACTCATTATTCAAACTCCGAATGACAATAAAGTATGTACTGGCTCTATGAGAAAAAAAAATGATAAACATAAACAAAATGGAAAATAAGATGCCAAAATTTTTAAGGTCAAAACAAAGACTTATTTTATTTTCTCTTTTCCTTTGAAAAGAGACAAATAGTTTGAAGATGGGATAGTCCCCTCTCATGAAGGGGAAAAAGGAAAACTAACGCTGTATAGAACTCTTCAAAATTCCTTGAACTGGAAGCCAGTAAAGAAGCAAAGAAAATAAGTTCCATAACAACTAAGTAGTCCATTCACTATAACCAAATACTCCGGATAATTTTAACCCAAGTTAGTAGAATATCATATGATCCCGTCTCCTGTTGTCATAAGTTCTAAACTTCCATAAAACCATCCTGTTCAATCATATGAAACTTCCACAAAAAGTCTACAAGAACTGATTCCAAATAGATCAGGAAGTGCTACTAACTTCTGTTGCAGTTCATATTTCATTATACATGCGTTAGGTAATCATACTTCAGTAGATCTCTGTCTGCGATAATTAGTATTGATTTTCTAAAGATTCAAAGACCAAAAAAGAAGCCCCCACTGTGGATGAAATTTTCTACCATCTCTATATTTCTTGTGAACAATAATTTGTCCTTGATTTTGGACATAGCTGTCATAAGAATTATATTTTTTAACATTTCATTTTTCCAAAATATAGGTCAATGAATGAATTTGTTTTTGGTTACTACCATCTAATGTTAAAACAAATGAAATATGTGCTAGGATGCAACTTGAAGGATTTATCGTACTGTAAATTTTAATTACTTCTTTTTGCAAATTGCTATGAGGGCTTAGTGCTTGCTTCCAGGGGACTGTTGATGTCCTAGTAGGATAGTCGGATAGAAAATTTAAGGGTGTGTTGAGTTGTAAAAAACCAGGGCTTTTTTCTAGAGAACTTTTCCAAGGAAACTAGATAAAAAAGTATCATGTTCAAATACAAAAATTTTCTGAATGGAAAACTAAAAACCAATTTTCTCAGTTTTCCCTAAAACAACTAGCATCTCAAAAACAAGTTTAACATGTTTTATATTGGTTCCATTCATGATAAGAAGACATGTTTTTCATGGGGAAAACATAGAGCAGTCCTATTTTTTTTCAATATACTAATGCCGTGAACTAGATTCAAATCCCAGCCTCAGTATTTTTTTTTTTTTTTTTTAAATTTTTAAGATGATTTTCTAGAATAAACTTTCAAGGCTAGATTTGTAATTTGTCATGTAATTGGTGCTCTTCCCAATCCCGCTCACATGCCGCCTATTTTTCTTCCTTTTCAATCTTTCTTTTGTATATTTTAATTATCCATTAGTCCTTTTTACTTTTTTTTCTACTTTTTTTAACTATCTTCATTTTACTTTTGTTTTCATTTTTATTAACCAGCTGTTCACTCTAGTAGTTTTTTTAAAACAAATTATAATGCCTCTTATTTTAAATTTTTACTTCATAATGATTATCATTTAAAAATAACAACATTAATTATGAAAATTTTGCAATAAAAAGGAAAAACTTATTACAAAAAATTTCATGATTACATACTCCATATTTTTTATTTTGATTTGACTTTCAATTGTTCTTTTAAATAACAACTTATTGAGAAAGATAATTAGAAATAAATAATTAATTATGAAGGGACAACAAGTGATAGAATGATTATATAATTATAAATTAAATGCTAATATTGAATAGAAACTAACACAATATAAACAAGCTATCTAGTTTTCCAAATAGAAAATTAATTTTTACTCTAAACAAATGAACATGTTCTCTAAATGGAAAATGACGTTATAAAAAATATTTTCTAAGAAAATTGAAAATGGAAAACTAAAAAATGTTCCTGTAAGTAACCAGGCCTTAAAGTTTTCAGTGGTTTTCTGAGCCATGCATGCAAGAATTATGGAAAAGGTGTTTGTGTGGATACTGTCCTAGGATTCTTCTTGCTGTGGAAGCTGGTGGATTTGAATCTATTGTGATTTAAATACACCTTTTAATTTTGTTACGGAATGTGTCTATTGTTTTTTATTTTTGTTTTTTTGATATGAAATGTTATTGCTCTTCATTTACTTAGAAAATTCATGTTCCTTGCATATGTGTACTTTTGCATATTCTCTGTTCTGTTGGAGGCTTTGATAGGTAAACTTGCTTTTTTTTTTCTTTTGGCCTTTTGCTATTGTAAAGGGCAAAAGAGAATCCTTAATTTTTTTTGTGCACCAGTAACAAGATATCTTCTTTATGACGCTGCAGAAACATTTATACAACTGTACTTAATGTACTTGGCAAGGCACAGAGACCAGTGGAGGCACTCAATGTATTTCATGCAATGCAGGTAATATGCAACTGTTTTGAAGTGGTTTGCTCCTTTGTCATCAACTGAACACCATAAAAGGCAGTGTTGCCTAACTCTTTTTCATCCTCTCCAGCAACAAATATCTTCATATCCGGACTTGGTAGCTTATCATTCTATTGCTGTCACTCTTGGACAAGCAGGCTATATGGAGCAGCTTTTTTATGTGATTGATAATATGCGGTCTCCTCCAAAGAAGAAATTTAAAATGGCAGCACTTGCAAAGTGGGACCCTAGGTTGGAACCAGATATTGTCATCTACAATGCGGTTAGTAATGCCTGCCAGTAAACTTGTAACCTACATTGGGAAAAATAGTTACTGTATTTCTGACTGCATCTTTTGGTGGTCTAACTCATGCAGCAAATCAAGTTACCCATATATTTATGTAACTTTTGTACTTGTTTCTCCTTGTAAGATCCCATGCTGATGACTGCTGGTAATCCAATTCATGTAGTGTAGTTTGCATGTCTGCCAATCATGTTGTAAGTGGCATTTGCTTCCACGTGCATACGTGTGCACACAGGTATATGCTTAAAAGTTGGCATGATTTGTGATGTTTGCAATGAGCAAGATGCTACCAACATGCCGGATCTTTATGGTATATTACATGATAACCTTTGTGAGTTGTTAGATGACAAGTTTCGAGGTTCCATTGACGGCTGTACAAAATGTTCCATGAAGATAAGGCTTTAGCTTTTCTATCTATGCTATCACTAGATGAATATAATTGTGCATGCCATGATAGATTTGGGATAAAATGGGAAGATCCCTGAAGCTGCAACTCAAGATTATATATACTTTGGAATGAGCTTCTTTTTGATAGCCTTTTTCTAAAAATTTTTGAGTATTATATTGCTTTCTTTTATTGTTGTCTTTGGTGCTGTTTTTGTTTCAGCTAATATGGCAAAATCAAGGATGAATTTGTGCCTTGAACTTCAAATAATACAGTACTTCTTAGTGCATTAATGTTTCTTCTACAAATTAGTGGCATTTTCTGTTTTAAATATGTATCTTGTGCATATAAATAACATCTTGAAATTTCCCATGTATGCAGGTCCTAAATGCGTGTGTTCAGAGGAAACAATGGGAAGGTGCATTTTGGGTTTTACAGCAGTTAAAGCAACAGGGCATACAACCTTCTACTGCAACCTATGCACTAATCATGGAGGTAATATGTGCCCATACTTTCTGCCCCAGTATGGGACAATAGTTCTGCACTGACTCTTTTTCATTCCAATAAAAGGCCTACTATTTTGCCAGACTAGATCAGTGCAGTGGTCCTACACAGTCAATTTTGTTACAGATATGGAAAGTATAGAGGATCCGATTTGCTACTTGCTTAGAACTTATGTCACTGGATTATTATCTTGACTATGTCAATATATGACTAGCATATCTCAATTTTTCTGCACCGAAAAAAGTATATTTTTTCTGTATCCGATGATACTATTGCATATGTGTAGCTTTCTGGCAAATATAGAATTTCGATGTGGCATGTTAATATTATACATATATGGACATTATGATCTGATATACCAAATATTGTTTCCTGCAATGTTAATAGTTTGCAGAAACTTTTAGCAGCATGGAAATCTACGCTACTCTGAAAATTTCTTTTTGGGAGTCTACTTTTTCTTTTGAGAGGATGAAGGTGGAGGGAAAGCTGGGGTACTTTAAACCCTTGACTGCACTGCGGTCAGGTAGTTGGCTGCTAGGCTCTAGACCAAGGGGGGATTACTGCAATTGGCGATTATGTCAACTCAAGCCATGTGGTCAAATGTGCATGTAAATTCTTACATTATCTTAGTTCTTCTGGGACATACCATATGATCTTCTTGCATTAGTGCTTATTCTTATACCCCTTTTTGTTTTCCTCTTTCATCAGTTGCCCTACTGCTATCTTATCCAAAGGGAATGACCAACCATTAGAAAGTTCTAGTAACTGAATCTTTAAATTTTTCCTTTCTTTCACCCAAAATCTAATCTGATTCAAACAGCATTTATCCTTCAATCTGTATCCTTTCTCCCTTAAATCCAAACTCCATTATTGATGATTCATTCCAGTTATGTCCATCAGAAATGCATAAGAAGGTAGATTTGGAAAATTTTTGAGTTTGATCCCTTATGTTATTTATTTTAATTTTTATTCTGGTGGAACAGTAATCATAGATCTTTTGACAGAAGAATAAATTTTATTATCACAGATAAATGGATTAAAAGTTCTCAATTTTATCCTTCAATCTGCATCCTTTCTCCCTTAAATCCAAACTCCATTATTGATGATTCATTCCATTTATGTCCATCAGAAACGCATAAGTAGGTAAATTTGGAAAATTTTTGAGTTTGATACCTTATGTTATTTTTTTTTTTTAATTTTTATTGCAGTGGAACAGTAATCATAGATCTTTTGACAGAAGAATAAATTTTATTATCACAGATAAATGGATTAAAGATTCTCAATTTGGTGTAGGGGACAGTAGTTTGTTGGTGTTCATGATGTCATTTCCTATTTTATAAATGATATTTTGGTTTTTCAGGGGGTTTTATTCTCTATATGTATTTTAACCAAGTGATCTATGTTAGCTGATTAACTGATTCTTTTACTATTGTAGTCATGCTCTCGATCTAGCATATCATAGTGGTGCATTTTTGTGCTTTTATTGTGCTTATCATCAAAAGAGAATAAATGCTATGAAGTTGTGTGCTATGCTATAAATGGTAGATTTCATAAAACTGGTCACAGATTGTTCTGGATTTCTTGAATATTCATTTCATTTTGAGAGCCAGTAAAGGGGAACAAATTTTCCTTATAAGTTGTTTCAACGTGAGCAGGTTATGTTTGCATGTGGCAAGTACAATTTGGTTCATGACTTTTTTAGGAAAGTGGAGAAATCTTCCATCCCAAATGCCTTAGTATATAAAGGTAGGTGATTGATCAACTCCTGTCTCTGACATGATCTTGGACTTTTTCATTTCACAAAAAAAAAAAATTTTGCATGTAGTTCTTGTGAATACTCTTTGGCAAGAAGGTAGGACAGATGAGGCTGTTTTGGTTGTTCAAGATATGGAAAGAAGAGGAATCGTGGGTTCAGCTGCTCTTTATTACAATCTTGCTCAATGTCTTTGTAGTTCTGGAAGGTGCCAAGAAGCACTGCTGCAGGTAATGTGAATGTGTTTAACCTGTTCTGTTTTTACCTGCCTGAAATTTATTTTTAAACTTCAAAATTTTTTCTAACCAAACAATTCAATAAGCATCAATCTTTATTGTGTTAGTTGTACCATATTAAATTAAATTAGTACCTAATGAGGGAAAGGCTTCTCTATGAGCAGATTTTCAATTTTCTTTTAATGAGTCCTAACTATTAGCTATTCTCCGCTATGAGGGGGGGAATCAGTGTGTAGAAGAAAGAATATATTGATAGGGTATATTGATAGGGCTTAGAGAACTCTCAATTTTATGTTAGAAACCTTGATCATCTTTGTAGATTGCTGACCTAACTAAGGGAGTGTTTGATAATCATCTTTGTCGATTGCTAACCTAACTAAGAGAGTGTTTGATAATCATATTAAGCACTTAAAATTAAAATATTCAGCATTTAAAATTGTTTCATAATTTTTTTTTTAAAGTTCTTGATATTTAAAGCGTGTTTGATATCATTTTTTTTATTAAGCAATTAATTATAAAAAAATCACTTAATCCAATGAGTAAAAAGTTTTTACTTAATAGATTAAGTGATAGAAAAATTTACTATTTTAGTAATATTCATTTGTTATCACAATCCGATGAGTAAAAAGTTTTTACTTAATAGATTAAGTGATAGAAAAAATTTACTATTTTAGTAATATTCATTTGTTATCGCAATTAGGGGTGTAATTGAGCCAAGTTGAGTCGAATCCTGTCAAGCTCGAGCTTGACTTGAAAACTTGAAGCTCAATCTCAATCGAGTTTCAGTCTTTAAGTTCGAGCTTAAGCTCAATGAATTACTCAAATACTCGAGCTCGACTTAATTAATCTCGTTTATATGTATATATAATCGAGTCGAGTTCGAGTATTTGATATAAATTGAAATTTCAATTCAAATAAGCTTGATTAGGCATTGAGTGATTAAGTTCGATTGATAATATTGTAAATATACCTAAACTCGATTAAGTTTATGAGCCTCTTGAATCAAGTATTTTGATACTCGAATTTGGTTCGCTCGACTACTTGAGTAGCTCTTACTTGAGCTTGACTCAATTAATTTCAAATCGATTTTGAGTATTTCTCAAGTCAATCTCAAGTAATTTACGTGCTATTTCAGTTCATTTACGCTCTAGTTACCATCATTTTCTATTGACAATGATATAATTAATAAGTTTTAAAATATTTAAAATCAAATTATATGATAATTTGTTATAAAATATATAGTTTTCTTAAATTTATATCTTAGATTTGATTTTTTTTTTTTGAAAATTTGATATCTATTCAATTATCATTCAATTCTTAAAATTTTTAATACTAAAATTATTCAACTTTTAAATTTTCAGTACTAAAATTATTCAATACTTAATTTTTTAGTACTTAATTTTCAACATTTAGTTTTCAGTTTTGCCAAACAATACCTAACTTAAAATTAAGATAATGCTGCTATAAGAACAGATAGGGTAATTAACAGTGGCGGAATCAAAGGGTGGTTGGCATGGGTTGAAGCCCCCCTAGCCGGCCAAGAGAAGGAGATGAGGGAGCAGCAGCTTGCTGCCATGGATGTTCCTAAGGGGAAGGGGGGGTGTTGAGGGATGAAGAACCCACCTCCAACCCTAATTTTTTTTTTTTTTTTAAAACGCAATCAAAACGTTGCCATTTTGCTTTAGTCAAAATGGTGTCGTTTTTATCAATACTCAAACAAAAAAATTATCCAGCAGCCCCCCTCTCTCTCACGAGACCCCCCCCCCCCTTCTCCAACTTATTCATTTATTTTAACAATCCATTTTTGGCTTTTGTTTTCTTTTCTTCATTTTATTTTCTTTTATTTCTTTTCTTTTTTGCAAAATAATAATAATAACAATAATAATAATAATAATCTATATCATATAAAATTAAATTTCTTAATCATAATTAATTTAACTTCCATAAAATACATAAATTAAATTAATTATCAAAAACATAAATATTAAATTTTACTTAAATTAAATAATAAATCATCAATAACGAATTATTTTTCATGACATAACATATATTTCATAAATAATTTGATTTCTCAAAATTAATAAAAAATTTTCTCACATAAATAACTATATATTTTCAAAATTAAATACTTTAAATTAAAATCAATTCACATAACATTCTTAATTAAATCAACTTAATCAATAACTCAAATAAACTTAAATAACTTAACATCATTAACATAAATTAATTAAATTTCTTAAATATTAATTTAAAATAATTTATTCATATAATAAAATTAACATTTAAATCATTTAAATCATGTGCTTATTTAACTAAAGTAATTTAATAAATTTATTAAATATTTACTTAACATAGTTAATTCACATAATGTAATTAACATTAAAATCATTTAAATCATGTACTTATATTAACTTAAAGAAATTTTCATAATTTTCTTAAATCTCAATAAAAGTTATACTTGAATAATTAATTTCATATATTTAAATCCTTTAATCATTGCATATATTTTATTTATATACACTCATTTTAAAAATATTAAATATTATCATGTACTCATTTAAATTTAATTTTTAAATATAAAACATTCATTGAACATAACTGTTTAAACTTAATTCATAATAAATAATATAACCTTAATTAAAATAATAATCTTGTTAATATAAAATCATTTCTCTTTAAAATATTTATATATAAATTAAATAATCTCATAAAATACATTAAAATAAATTTAATCATCATTAAATCATTAACATTCATAATTATATACATAAAAATAGAAAAAAATATTTGTCAAATAACTCCGATCTCCAGCAATTCCTAAAACTGGATTCCGGATCTTGCAAAATGCTCTCCCTCTTCCCAAAAATAGATTTCTTTTTTTTTTTTATCCCCCTTCCTCTTCCTCGTCCTCCCTACGTTGTCACCTCCATTGTCCATCACTTGCAGCTTCAACTAAGTGATTCCCCCCTAAAAGTAATGTCTAGTTCTGCCACTGGTAACTAATGTACCATAAAGGGCACACCCGATGCACAAAGCGCTCCATGGCTACTGTGGTGGTTGGGGGAGGGTTGGTGCATTTTTATGCAGCCTTCCCCTTGCATTACAAAAACTTTCATGAAAGATCTTAGCAAAATATTTCTTAATGCAAGATTTGTTGTTTGCTATTCTAATATTACAAAGCATCTATTGGAGCTTTTCTTACCCTAAACTGTATGTTCTTCCTACAGTTTTTGCAGTGACATGTGGAAACAGTTTGTCACTTAATCCTCTCCTTTGCAGGTTGAGAAAATATGCAAGATTGCTAATAAGCCTCTCGTGGTAACTTACACTGGCTTAATTCAAGTTTGCCTGGAGTCTGAAAACATTGAAAATGCTGTGTACGTCTTCAACCAGATGAAGAATTTTTGCTCCCCGAATCTTGTTACTTGCAATATAATGCTGAAAGCATATCTGAAACATGGATTGTTTGAAGAAGCGAAGGAGCTATTCAACACGATGGCGGAAGATAGTAATCATATTAAGAGTAAATATGATTACAAGGTTAGGGTAATGCCAGATATCTATACATTCAACACCATGCTAGATGCATGCATTTTACAGAAGAGTTGGGTTGACTTTGTATATGTCTATGGGATGATGTTGCACCATGGGCACCACTTCAATGAAAAACGTCATCTTCGGATGATATTGGATGCTTCAAGGGCTGGAAAGGTATTTTGTCAAATCCTTGTCTTGCTCTATTGTTACTCTCTCATTTCATGTTTAGGCTCCATATTTTTACTGCTCCTATGGAAGGGTGATGAAATAGATGTTTATAGGTTTCAAGGTCTTGGTAATGTTAGCATAGCAATAAGAATAGTGGTGATGATGAATGTAATAAAAATGGCAGCACTGCTGGCGGCGATGGTTGAGACATTTCTTGTGACAGCCACCACGAAAGGAACAATTGATGAACATAAAACCAAAAAGAAATCCTTAGTTTAAAGAATTGCAGTTATGATAGTGATTGTATGGTTTGTACTAGTTAAAGCATTAGATAGTGTTAAGAATCTTGGCATTGATTGTCCATGATGATAGCTGCAGGAGTACAATTTTGATGAAAATACCAATTAAATCTACAGGCAGGAATAATGGTGGTGAATAAGGTGGCAATCTTAATCATGGTTGTGGTGATTAGGTGATTACAATTATAGTGAAAAAAATGTTGTAATGTTAACAGGAGTTTGTAACAGAGTGGTGGCAACATTAATGGTGGCAAGAATGAAGATGGCGATTATGATGCTTAGTTGTTGGAGGTGGTAAACTCAGGAATTTGCAATAGAGGCTTGTGCTTGTTCATCTGAAAGTGGTACAAATACAAGCATAACATCGCTGATGGGTATGCTAGGGTCTTAACTTTAATGTCAGTTTTCTGATGCATGAAGAGCTCATTCAATTAACTATATCTCAAGTTTTTGAAATATTTGTGTCCATGGAATATCGGGCTGTGAACTGGTCAGTCTTCAATACCATCATTGGAGAACTTGTCAGTCTTTAGTACCATTGGTTGTTCTTAATGGGATACAATATGACTTTTATTTGTAAGTAAACTTAATATTGTAGCTTGGAATATGGATGATGATGATTAAAAGTGTTGCAGTTATTATTTGGCAGATGGATTCGTGGAGTTGACACTGATATTCAGCATGTGCTTTTGATTAAACAACTAATGAGACATGTTTATATAAGCTTATGGCAGCTATGCTTGCAGGGAAAACCATTAGAAATGACTTGGAAGCACTTGGCTCTGGCAAATCGAATCCCTCCACCTTCTCTCATCAAAGAAAGATTTTGTATGATGCTTGAGAAAGGCAACTGTGATTCTGCTCTTGCCTGTATTACCACTAATCCTATGGGGGAATTGCAGGCATTTTCCAAGATAGCCTGGTTGAATTTATTCAAAGAAAATGCTTACCGGTTTAGAAGAGACACTCTCATTCAGCTAATGCATAATGTGAGCATGCTTGTTGACAGAAGCAACCCACCAAATCCTGTATTGCAAAATCTGTCGACATGTTGTAATGATTTTCTCAAAGCTGGTATGGAATTTCCTGGTGAGAACCTGACAGAAATTGTTTGTACTATTGAAGCTTAAAGGGGTTATAAATCAGTATAAATCTCAATAACATTGAGTTTATTCATGCTTTTCAATTAGTAAAATTATGTATATTCTCTATAACATTCTCTAAACTCTAGGTAAATTCTATAGTGACAGATTCAATAATGTGAATAATAATTTTTATCTAATTTAATAATGAATAATAACTTTTATCTAATTCAATAATGAATTATTAATTACGATATTATAATATAATAATGTGAATGACACTGTAGTCTTCACCGTAAAATCTGTTATTCACATACATTTTCTCTATAACATTCTCTGAAGTCTAGGTAAATTCTACAATGAACGATTTGATAGTATCGCAAATGTCATTATCTAATCTAACAGTAAATAATAACTTTTATCTATTCTAATAATGAACAATAATTTTTATCTAATTAATGGTGAATTATTAATTATGGTATTATAATATAATAATATGAATGACACTATAGTTTTCACTATAAAATCTGTTATCCACAAAACCTTATATCTTGTATTGCATGCTCTTTTTTTTAAAAAAAAAAAAAAATCTTTGGCTACTCCTATTGCATGCTTTGAATTTTTTTTTTTTTTAATTCCAACAAGGCCCAATAGGCAATATACAGCGAGGGGTTATGAGCTAAAAGCTCACTGCATACAAAAAAAAAATCATATACAAGAAACCCAATGACAAAGTAAAGAAAATATTGTGCCACCTAAGGAAGAACTTTAGCCGTTTATGTAAATGAGCGATTGGAAAAATAAGCACGCTTCACATAGTTGCAAAGTTAACTTCAATCAAGATTAGATGATCCCGAAAATTATGAGATGATTGTATTTGCAATGAAAGGGAGGAGGACAAAATTCCCGAGCAAACTATAAGTTGTTGCTTCAACACTCTCCTCAACCATCCATCACGTATGATTGAGCTCCAAAAAAGGCAGATTGAAACAAATACTCATTGTTGGAGAAAACTTTGGATAATCCATTTGCCTGAACTGTTTTGGAGATATATCATGAAGCTCATCGCAGAAAATAGGAGATCAAAGCTTCTAACACTAAAGGGGTTAAAGAACCATACAACCGAAGCCAAAGCTCGATCCCCAATGGAAGAAAACTACAAAAGTCCCATAGAAGGGCAGTATATCGAAAACTACAAAAGTCCCATAGAAGGGCAGTATATCTACAACTGTAATGAATCGCACAAATCCAAATAATAAAAAAGGTAGTAAGGTAATAAAGAGAAGGACAAGCAAAAAATAAAGCAACAGGAGAGAAGGGTGTTGCTAATAAAGCAAAAGGAGAGAAGGGTGTTGCCAGCCAAAGGCCAGCACACCCCTTAAATTGGATCGATATGAAAGAAGTTTTCTATTCTAGAGAGAGAGAGAGAGAGAGTCTCGCTTGTGAACACACGACATGTTATTGCATGCTTTGAACTAAACAATGCATGGAATTAACTTTCACATGAACTCACATTATCGAAATACATTCTGAGCATAACCCATATAATGGTCCAAAATCATTGAATTACCTGATGACCCTGCAAAAAATAAAAACCAGTGATTTTATTCCTATGTACAAAATCCACTGAAGAAAATTTTAGTTACGCATAAAGGCATAAGAGAGCATTCAACATATGTCATCTAAGCTAATGAGACCATGGCCTAGTAGTATAAAAATTTACTACTAAGACGCTGGAATTAATCAAATAAAATTTAGCTGTTTGTTTAAAGAAGAATTCTCCTTTGTATAAATACAGTTTTAGCAATAACTAAACTAGGTTTTAATTAGTCATTAAATTAATAAGTTATTAATTTATAAAAATAATTATACAAGGGTCATGAAAAATAATCAAGATAATAAAATTGAAGATGATAGTTCTAGTGTATAATCTGTTTAGCGAAAAGAAGTATTCAAAGCGATGATGATATTATATTTGTTCATCTTACTTTACAAGTTGACTTATATTTTACCCGTGTGACAAAAACATGAAAAGAACAGCAAAAGGAAGAGGTGCATCAAATTTCCCTCTTTCATTAAATGCATTGCTCTATTAAGCATAATGTCATTAATGACAGAAATCAAAAACCAAATTCCTTTCCACAAAGGGAAAACCAATCTTCAACACTCTTAAATTAGTGCAACACCATAAAGCAAAATTCAATCAGAAAATTGTTGGCAAATGTTTTTTTGATTGAGATTATCCTTTAATGTTGTGTTTTTCATCTAAGCACTCTAATGGAACATCTTAGCAATCAGATGGGTGGTGGTTCAGCTACTCCTCATAATCAAGGTACTCTTAGCTATCAATTTTCTTTTTATTATGATCATTGTCTTTTAATTCTTAATTTTTTTTCATAAATAGTTTTATGTGCGATAATGTTGTCCTTAGGCACCAAGAAGGGGGTTGAATTGGTGTATAAAAATTTCAACAACAAAGAAAAGGGGAAAAAAAAAAGAGTAGAAGGGAGACAACCAATTTATAATGGTTCAGGTATAATTGATCCTACGTCCTCTCCCCAATTAATCAATTGGGTATTTCACTATCTCAATGGTGTTTTCAAGCTCACACCCAACTTGTACAACTTGTGTTTTGATGGCTAACACACAACCTTACAACAATGTGTTTTTAGGCTAACACACAACCTCACTCAAGTGTTTCA
>CATIWR010046297.1:0-33565 GCA_949677035.1 Omphalea diandra | reverse complement strand
TATATATATATATATATATATAAGAAATGGATCATTTTAGTAACACATACATAACAAAAAAAATTGATTACCATAAACATAATAATAAAAGCAAATAAAAATCATATATATATATATATATATATATATATATATATAGTACCTCCAATTAGTATCACTATTTGTATCATTATACAATTCCTCTTCCTCTTCAGTTTCCACATCATCATCATCTGATTCCAACTTTATCTCTGCTTTATCTTCTAATTCAACATTTTCATCTTCAATTTCAATAAACTCACCATTTGGATCATTCAATGATCTAGATTCTTCATTCTCTTAGAAGACCAGTGCTACATGTGAATTTGAAGTTGTTCCGGACATTGTTGGAATTTAAACTTGTCCTCTAGCTTTAATTTTACAATATAGCCAACCAATTGCTCAAATCATGTCTTAAGCTAGGGTAACTATAATAATGAACCTAACATGCTTGCATTGCCAAAACAAATGGCTCATAGTTGTTGAAACTTCATTTATGATTCACCTCACTAAGTTTATATTCTTGATGAACTTTAGTGTCCAATTTAGGCATCTGAGTAAACGACTCATACTTGAATAAGACAGTTCTCTTAATTGGCAATATTGGATACTCCAACTCCATAATTTCAATTAACCGATCATAATAATCACTTTCATCTACACTGTAATTGTTGTCTTTTATACAAACACCACTATTCATGGTAGTTGTATGAGAACCATATCTTTTAGTGTGAAATTTAAATCAATTTACATAATACCTTGGATAAGATGTCACCATTCACTATGGACCTTTTGTTAGATCCTTTATGAATTTATTTGAGAAGTTATATAATGGATCATGCTCCTAAAATAAATACCCATCAATTTTATAACAAACAAATTTAAGTTTAATATACATACAAATGCATATAAACATAAATAATGGAATTTTTATACTCACGCATTTGTCAAACCAAGATGCAAATTCTTTTTCAAGTTTTGCATTTACTTCATGACTAGCAATGTATGGTTGACATTGCTTTAACTTGTTAACATAAGTTATACAAGGGAAAAAATAAATGCACATGAAGTTAACAAATTGATATATGAAAATAAACAAACTTAACTACTACTTACTTAATGAATGGTTCTATTTTTGCGCAATTCAATAAATGTAGCATTGAGTAGTCCTATATTCTTAATATGTCATGAATCTTATTGTTTTCCTTTCCAAATGTGTACCCGGGATGTGTAAATATCGAAAAATTTTTGTCATGCTCTTTCGCCACATCTCAAGACCGGTCATCATTACGAGGCACTTTTTAATGCCTCGTGTTCATGTGATCCTCAAAATGGTGCAAACAAAATAATGACACTTCTTCTACTAAATGTGCATTACATATTGAACCTTTAACTATAGTTTTATTTCTCACATTATTTTTCAGCCTTCGAAGGTACCTACGATATTAATACATATAAGACAGTGTATGTACACAAATCAAAATAAATTATGAAATCTACTAATGTCAATTATTAATTACCTCTCAAATGGATACATCCATCGATATTACATTGGACCGACTATCCTTGCTTCATGAGCCAGGTGAATTGGGGATGTTCCATCGAGTCAAAAAAGCTTAGAGGAAACATACGTTCTGGCTTATAAAGAATGATAGGTATCTCTTCCTCAAGCCATTGTACGTCCTTAATGCTTATGACAATAGTAGTTAGGTCCTTAAAAAAGAGGCTCAATTTTGTTAAGGCCTTTCATATATTGCCCTACAGTAGTTTATAGAAAGCAATTAGTATCAATCATTGCAAGAATACATGACAATTATGGCTTTTCATCCTAAACAACTTTAATTTTTTCATGTCCATGCATCTAGCCATATTTAACACATACCCATTAAGAAATCTAAGATTATTTACCCATTCATGTAAGACTTCTTTTGCCCGCTTGTCTAATGTGTAATAAGCTTTGGGGTATTTTCTCATTATTGCACTCTATTTTAACTTAAAGTGACAACAAATATTGACTTAACTCATATCGAGATTTATTTGTGTCCTTCGTCTTTCCTTCCACACTCATGACAGTATTAAACACACTATCGAAAACATTTTTCTCAATTTGCATTACATCCAAATTATCTGAAATCAAATTCATACTCCAATAGGGTAAATCCTAAAAGATGCTTCTTTTCCTCCATCCATAAGCCCTACATAATGGACCATTTGTCTCATTAGCATCTACTTCAATGACTTTCTTAAGACCCAATTGATTTGTCTCTTTCAATATCTTAACTCTAGTCTTGAAAGGTGGTGGACCTTTAGTCACTATTCTATTCTTAATGAATAATGTTTTGTTCCTTCAGTGTGGATGATCTTCTGGTAGAAACTTTCTATGGTTATCAAAGCACGACTATTTTCTACTCTCGAACAGAATGAAGCTTTGAAATTCTCCATACAATATGGATAAACTAACCTTCCAGCAGTACTCCACCCTGACAAAATCACATATATGAGAAAATCACTTATTGTCCATATAAGAGCAGCTTCCATATAAAAATTTTGTTTCGTTGAAATATCATATATTTGCACACCTTCGTGTGAAAATTGTATGACTTATGTAATAAGTGGCTATAAAAACACATCCAATTTATCCTTAGGATTTATTGGCTGAGGTATTAATACCTATAAGAACATATAAACATATTGGCCGAGGTACTAACACCGATAAGAACATATAAATATCCTTCATACATAACCATGGTGGCAAATTATATGATGTGACAATTATAGGCCATGGAAAATATTATTGTCCCAATTGACCGACAGGTTGAAACCCATCTGTGCAAAGACCTAATCGAACATTTTGAGTTTTCACTATGAAATCTGGATGTGTTTGATTGAAATGCTTCCAAGCAAGAGAATCCAAGCAGTGAAACATAACATCCTCTTCAACCTCGTGTTCAACATGCCAACGCATTTATGTAGCTATCATATTTGATGCATACAATTTTTGTAATCAAGGGGTTAAAGGAAAATAATACATCTTTTAATAAGGAACAAGAGTTTTGCGTCATTTACCACCTTCGCTACGAGGCCTCTTATACCTAACATGGCTATAAAACTTACAACTTGTCAATTCACTATCTTCATGCCAATAAATCATTCAACCATTATTATAATAATGAATCTTTTCAACTGGTAGTCCCATACCTTACACTAATATCTTAATGTTATAGAAGTTATTAGGTATCAAACTATTGTCCGATGTAATCTCTTTCATTATTTTAACCATGTCATCAAAATTTTGTTTAGACATATGGTGTTTTGATTTCATATGCAGCAATTGGGATACAAGTGATAACTGTGAATACCTTATACAACTTGGATACAAGTCTACTACAACCCTAAGCACGTCGTAAAACTTTTAAGCCTCAGGATTCGATGATTCCTCCATCTCAGTGGGATTAAAATGAGGACTTGTTGTATCTAAAACCATTATTTGATATGGATTCGATGATTTAACCCTTTCTATTGCATCAGCTTGATCATGAACTACATTTGCATTATCTCCCTCAATGGTTTCTCTATGAAGATTCCACTATAATAATCAGGAACAAAACCGTTTTTGTACAAATGGAGTTTCGCAGTATCCACTTCCAAAATACGTCGTTTTGACACTTGCGATGGTTATACAAACACCTAATCTTGTTCATATTATTCAGTTCTGGGTGATTGCATGTAAATTCAATAAAATTTTTCATCCCACTCATATAATTTGTATTCAGTAGACCATCTATACATCCATTTTTTATCAGGTCTCATTTTTCCTTTAAGCAATACATAAAAAATACATATAAATGAAATTTACTTTCAATTGTGTTATGACTCCATATAACTCCATTTATATATTAATAAGTAGGAACCTACTCATTTAGAGATGTGACATCTGATGACCACAAACAGACGCAATATATTCATCAATATGTAGAAATTTTAGCAGCATCTCTCTATAATTCTCCCAATACACAATATGAAATAAGTACTCAATCATACAACGTACACCATTTTAGTGTCATCACATGAATCAAAACTTATTTAATTATGCATATGAAGAACAACATAGGATACTACAAACTTTGTACATATCAATGAAAACACTTACATCTGTTGGTTTATATACAGACATCACATTTCTAAATTGTCCAACTTTGACAATTCAGTGTTCTCTCACCATATCCAATGAGATAAACACCAAATAAGATTCTAAGACTTATGTGACTAATAATTGTATATTTATGAATATACACTTACTAGTGCCAAGTTAAATAGGTTTAAATTTCTAATGATATTTTAACAGAGTCTCCTCTATAACTTGGACTAATCCTCCTGTTAAAAACAACATTTATATAGACAACATACTTCTTTTGCAAAATATGAGAGATCCTTCGCCTCCAATTATACTTGCGTCACCAAATACCAGGTACATCACAACAACAAAGCATCAATACTTAAAACCAAAATAGGTACTGATACATTGTGCATCAATATAACCTAAACAAAAAAATCGAATCAAAGCTTTAAAAATAATACTTATCATAAGTATTATCAAAATATTGTGCTTTTATGCTCAGCCTCATTTCATACTAAGGATTATCAAACTTTGTCTCTATATAGTTATCTTATTCTGAAAATGGGTAATTCAATTAATCATCTTTCATATTTATCTTTTCTTTATGTTCATTTTGTGTATGTTATGATCATTTTTTGGAGGCTTATCAAACTTTGTCTCTTTGTAGTCATCTTATTCTGAAAAAGGATTATTTAATTAATTGTCTTTTATATTTATCTTTTCTTAATGTCCATTCTATGTTTGTTATGATCATCTTTTTAAGGCTTATCAAACATTGTATGGTTTTAGTTTATCTTATCCATAAAAGGGTTTTTCATTTAGCTATCTTTTAGATAATCTTGTTTTTCTTATTTCTTTATATTTTGTCTTTTATGATCATATTATTAATTTTTTTATTATGACACTGACTTTGTGTCTTTTTTCATTATGTTAATCATAAAAAGGATCATTATATTCTATATTTTTATGGTTCTTTCATTGTTTAATGATCACACTATTCCTTTATTTTACTTTTATGATTTGCAAAAAGAAATGTAGGGCATTTTGCGTCTTTTACAATATCTTATGACTAAAATAGAATAAATAATATGTATTTTAAGCCAACATAAAACAACAAACATACACAAAATATATACACACTTCTACAGTTCCTCAATAAATCTTTCACCTCCAATTCTTCTCGAGTCATCCAATACCCGACAAATCACGCATCTAACATCAATCATTAACTATAAAAATAAAATTACCTAATAATCAACTAGTATTTAGATAAAAGTTTTATAAAACACACAAGCATTATACAATCAAATCAAAAAGCGGAATTAATAGACGAACAATAACAAGACTTCTAACAAATCATTCACAACTAATAAAAAATTAAATAATCAAATTCATACTTCTACAGTTCTTCGGTAAATCCTTCACCACCAATTCTCCTCAGGTCACCAAATAGCCCTCATTAACTATAAAAATAAAACTACCTAATTATCCATTAGCATTTAGATAAGAGTTTTGTAAAACACACAAGTATTATACAACCAAATCAAAAGCAGAATTAATAGACAAACAATAACAAAACTTCTTACGAATCATTCACAATCAACCAAAAATTAAACAATAAAAAACAAGACTTCTTACGAATCATTCACAATTAACTAAAAATTAAACAATCGAATTCATACTTCTACAGTTTCTTGGTAAATCCTTCACCCCAATTCTCCTCGGGTCACTAAATACCCAGCAAATTACAATAATAAAGCTTCAATAATATAAAAATTATTATGCTAGAACACATACTTGGTGCAACAAAAAAAATCAACTCGAAATGAAAAATCCAGCAACAACTCTAACATAGCTATAGCTACAGAGATATAAAATCAAAAATGGAAATCATTATGAGCATACCTGAATACAAATTATCCAACAATCATGTATTTTCTTCATTGGAATTTATAATAATTAACATTTAATTAATAGAGAAAAATATAAACTTGAAACATAAATACATGTAAATACTTTCTTTTAAAAAAAACTATATAAAATAACCTTTGTAATAAATTTTTACTAATTCAAAATATTAAATCAATTTATAAAAGAAATTACAATATACATGGTATCTTTATACTTAAAAATTCACTTTATATTCATAAAATAGAATGCAATACAGGTAAAAAATTATAAAAACTCCAAAATAAGCTAAGTTGGCAAGCAAAATTACTACTTTTTTTTATCTATCAACATTTAAATATTTAGACATTTTTAAACAATAATTTCAAATATCTACATTAGATAAATACAAAAGCAAAACTCGAAAATTTAGTAGAAGACAATTAAAAATTAAATCAAACTAATGTGGAATATTTTAAATTTTATATATATATATATATATAACTTAATTTCTAACATATACTTGGAATATAATCTTCTACGTTTTCTATTTAATCAATATATATTATTACGTATATTAGAATTTCTAAATAAATATTTCTTCCAAAAAATAAATAAATATTTTAATAAAATAAATCAAAATTAATAGAAATTTTAGAATAAAAAATCCAAAACCAGTCAAAACTTCATAATTAGCAAAAATCATAAAACATAACACAAATTTACAAAATCACAAAATTCCTAAATAAATATTTCTTCATAAAAAATATATAACTATTTTTACAAAATAAACAAAAATATGAGAACAAAAACCCCAAAAACTGTCCAAGCATTATCATGAATAGACATTAAAAAACCAAAAAATAACCAAAATCTACAAAATCACAAAATTTCTAAATAAATATTTTTCCTAAAAAATAAATAATTTTTTTTTACAAAATGAACAAAAATTAACAAATATACCAAAACAAAAAAGCCAAAATGGTCCAAACTTCTTCATTAACAAAAATTAAAAAAACTAAAAAATAAAACAAAAGACGCAAATAGCCCTAATATTTTATTTTGTTATTCCTATAAAAATATCAACAACACTAGATTCATTAACCCTAACCCAAATTACTGTCAAAAAATTGAAACACAAATCAACATAAATTACATAATTTAATTCAGTTTATACCAAAATAGAAATTAAAATATCATACAAGAACAAAAAAAATGCCCAAAAAAATTCTAATCATTCACTGTTAATAAAAAAAATCTAGAAATAGAACAAAGACAAATTACAACATAAATAACCTAATTTCATACAATTTCACTCTAACCAAATAAAAATTCAACAAAACTAAACACTTACCTAAGAATGGAACCCATAAAAGGCAATCACAACAGTAAAATTGCAAATCGCATCCCACCAAAAGACCAAACTCCAGGCAAAACATAAAGGAAAATGAGAGAAAATAGATGTCAATGATGATTCGATGAATGTGGAAGAGAGAGAGGGAGAATAGATGCCAGGGGAAGAAGAAATCAGCCATTTAACATCCTAACTTAGCGACGAATTTTTTTATCGTTATCCCTGTTGTAGCCTTAGCAACGGATATCCTCGTCGCTAATCGACATGCCAAACGAATCTCCTAGTTACTAATGGCTTGTTTCTGTTGCTAACCTACCAATGATAAAATATTGACGGATCAGTATCCATTGCAAATTTATTCCATTGTTATTCCCTCGCTAAACTTCACTTCACAAAATGGCATGGACCTTAGTGACAGATTTATCTTTGACGCCAATTTCTTATCGTTATCTAATGTAAAATCATTGCAAATTATGGTCCATCACAAAATTGTAGCCTTTTGTTAATAAATAACGATGGAATTTAGATTGTCGCTATTTTGATGCTTTCTTGTAGTGGTTCTTACTTGAGTTAGACCATGAATTTGGTTTTGACCATCATCCTATATGATTATGGATGATTGTGATGTGTGATGTGTATGCACATGCATGATGATCCGCATACCATAATGCATGACCTTCTCTTCCTTTGAGATGATTATGCTTGGATGGATGTATGGATATACATGTTGATCCTCTATGCCATGATGCATGACCCAAGCCCCCTTTGGATTGATGGAATGATTTGATTGGCTTGAATATGTTAGAGGCATTAGGATCATTAATCGGACTAATCCATAACTCGGTTAAAATATTAAAAGTGAACCAAAGATGTCGGAAGATTAAATCCCAATATCCAAGTGGCTTAGGGTGCCTAACCTTTTCCTTAAGTCGTATCCAATTTATGAACCCAATCTATGATAAGGTGAAGATGAAATGAGTCTTCTAATTGACTTAGATTAGGTTTAGATTTTGTCTTCCTTGAATTCTTATCTCAATCAAAGTAGGATGGTGACCCCACATTTCATAAGGATAGTAGTAATATATTGTCTTACTTTTGGTCCCTCGATGCCATCACTTTGAACTTGGGGCTTTGGATTGCACAAGTCTTAAAAGAATCCCTCGTTGATGCAAATATGTGTCATATCTCGAGATCATTACCGATGTAAAGACCCCCGTTCTCTCGATCCCCTATTAATCGATAAAAGAATGGAGTTGTAAGCAAAATTTCATTAGTTTGAGCGAAACCTGAGGTGCTCGCACCGCGCCTGCACCTTATCACGACAAATTTTCTACTGCAAATTTTCCTTCACCTCTTTTTGCCCCCGAATTGAAGAATCTTACAAATTGATGTCTAATCTCTCATTTTCAACTCTAATACACCTGAAATATCAAATTTAATTTTCTTAACTATAAAATTCAATTAAAATTGAAAATTAATCACAAAATAGGAGAAAATCATCACAATTAAAATATACACTTTATGCCTTATCAATTTGCATGTGATGAAATACAAAACAATTTGTAGTTATAAAATATTTGTATATTATGAAATTCAAAAAATTTATATGTTATGAAATATTTGAATATTTTTTTAGTGGGCAAAAGTTTATATTTTTCCTTGAAACAGACTTTCTCAAGCAAAATATTAACATTTTAAATTTATTATTTCCAAATTAAATTATAGATAGTAGGAGAACTATAATTTCCAATAATACGAATTTATTTAATAATTTGGAAAGGAGGATTTGAACCTTGAAGTTTATCTCTTAAGAAGAAATATGTGTAGCCGATAATTAGATTCTTGCTCAACCATGTATATGGTACACGTTAATGCAACGAATATAATTAACAGTTTCAGAATATGATTTTTTTTTTTTTTTCGGTAGCTCAAAATATGAAAAACTTGCATTAACATTATGCATGACACACATCTGAATATGATGGAACTATGAGTAAAAGTTAAGCTCAAAAAGCCAAAATAGAAAGCCGACAATCTTAGAGATTTTGGTAGGACAAAAAACAACTCACTATGCTGTTTTTATGGGGATTTTGAGCCTTAACTTTCATCTTTTAGTTTCCTCTGTCGATATTTGAGGCAGAAAGAAAGATTTGAGAATGATATACCAGCAAAAAGGAATCAAAAGAAATATTGGCTCAAGTGATGAGAGATTATTTTCTTATTATTTGGAATTTAAATTTATTGAAAGAGACAATGAAAATAATTTTTTATTAATTCATTATATTTAAATCAGTTTAGAAAAAAAAAATGTATTTGACATAAATTAGAAACTCTCTACTACATAATACCAAAAACAGGGAAGGGTTAAAGGATAATATGATCATTAACTTTAATAACAATCAGGGAAAATTGGGGCCCATATCTGTTATCTTGAGTGTATCAGCATGAGATACTTGTCAGGATTTTATTTATTTAAGGAAACGAACTTTTTAGTCTTTTCCAATAGAATATCTCTAATAATGTTTTTTATTTTAAAAAAATATTTTGTATGATAAAAAATATTTTAAAGAATTTTTAAATATAAAAAGTAAAAAAAATGTATACAACTCTAATAGACTCGATATTTGAAATTTTTATTTTACTTTATTCAATAAATATTAATGTCCAATAAAATTAAACAATTGTTGTGGGATAAAAGTGAAAATTTTTCAATAAACAAAGCAAAAATATATAGATGTCAATTAATGTATTGTGGAAGACATTAAAATATTTTAATGACAATTAGAGTGGACAGTAAAGTTTGTTTATCTACATGTAGAGAGTCAAACTAATTCTCTACTCTAAAATAAAATAAAATAAAATATATTGGAGGCCATTTTTTATTGCCTCTTTAAAGTAAATAATTCTGCTGAAATGAATAGTCTATTGGAGATGTTTTCATTAGTTGCTAAAGGCCTAATTAATCATCAATCATTATATATTATTAATTATGATCTTAAATTTAGTTTGAGATCAGTGATTGCTATTTATTAAATAATTATATTGAAAATATAATATATTTTCTTTTAATTTTTTAATTAATCAAAAATATAAAAAAAATTAATTAACATAGAAAGTTCATCAAATTTAATAATATAAAAAGTTTTTCATATAATATCAATTTAAAAAAGTTTAATAATATAAAACATTTTTACAGTTATCTTCTTCTCAATTAATCAAAAGAAAATATAGAAAATTTATAAAATTTAATAATATGCAAAGTTCTTAATATAAAATTAATTTAAAAAATTTAATAATATATGAAAATTTTTACATTCATACCCTTTAGGACTTTTACTAAAATTTACAATATTAATTTAATAATAATTTTTATTTTTATTATTTTATTTACTAAAAATATAATTTTATAATAATTTATATATATTAAGTTTAATCATTCATCTAATTAATTAATTATTTAATAAAATATTAAATTCATTATTATAATCATGTTGGGTAATGTGTGGATTCACGACTAATATATATTATTAATTTGAATTTTAAAGTTTATTTTAAATAATTATTTGTCAATTATTAAATAATTATATACAATATAGCCACATATTATTATTTTATATAATAAAAAATTACATCTCATCAATTAAAAAATCTCAAAAGATCTTTAAATAAGAAATTGGGATAATCTAATAAATGTTTAAATAGGAATATATTTGTCTAACATTTTCTAATTGAATATGCTTTTATGGGTTTAATGCAATAGTTGACCTTTTAATCTTTTGGTCTTGTGAAAGCCATCTTCATAATTTTTAATTAGCATCTATAATATTATATTAATTTAATTTGTTTGAATTTTATTATGAGTTCTCATCTGCTGCCACAAAACTCAAAATGTTAGACACTCATTAATATTTATAATTATCAAAGAAAAACCAAGTATAATTGATTGAGATTGCACAAAGGAAAGGATTAAACTTCGAATTTAAGCATCCAATTAGTTACTCTGTTTCGACCATCAAGGTTTGTAGTAATTATTATTATATTTAAATATTCAAAGTGTTAGAAAAAAAATTCTTTTTACTCTAATCTAAATTTAAATTTGTGATTGATAGTTATTTTTCTTGTGTAGTTTATTTTCTCAATATTTTAGTATTCATAATCTTTTACTCTGTCTTAGATTTTTGTTATTTTTATTTATTTTGCTATATAATCTTCAAAAATTTTTACTTCAATTTTTTTTAAGTCAGTAGCAATTATTACTATATTTTGATGATTAAAGTGTTAAAAAGTGTGTGTGTGTGTATTAAGATTACCATAAGTAAAGAAAACATATAATTAACTTAGACTTTTTTTTCAGGACATAAGAAAGTATTACACTTAGAATTTATCCGTTTAATTATTTGGTATATGTCTACCCTTCAAATTTATAGTAATTAGTACTATGTTTTACTATTTAAAATGTTAAGAAGTTTTTTTTGTCCTAATAGTATACCTAAAATTTTAATAAATATTTATTTAAAATAAAATTCTATTCCTATTAAAAACATTTGTTAATAGTAATAAAACAAAACTTTAATAGTATATGCAAAATATCATTAAATATTTACTTAAAATAAAAATTTAAATATAATTTGTGCAACATGTTGATTCACAATTAGTACTAAAATTAAAGATGCACAAAATTTTATTTTTTTGACAATTATTAGAAATAGAATAAGTATTTGACTCCTCAATCCAGTCAAGTCAATTATACATTAATAGTGCATACAAATACCAAATAAATACATATCACAAATTAGATATCAATATTTAAGCTTATTCAAAATGAATTCTCTTAATTTCAAAATGATTTCGTTATGCGAAGAATTCTTTTTTGGATATATATTGCCATAACATTGATGAATAAAAAGATAATTTATTCTTAAATTTAAAGATAATAAATAACTCAGATTGAACTGTATCAACTTCAATTATTTTTAAATTGGGGTGATTCTCAATCATTCTTTTAACATATATGAATCAAATCACTTTAAATTATAGACAGGTTTAGTCAATTTAAGAAAAAATTCAAGTAGTTTTCAGATTTTAAATCGGTTTAGATTACTCATAATTTTAATTTTGAAAGTAAAGAAAATATTTTTAATTTATAAATAAAATTTAAATAATTTAAATTAAATCATTAGTATCGACATCATAGATCGAGACCAGATTACACTATAAGAAATCAATAAAATGGCAATGGACACGAGTCCATCGCTAATTACCGACGGACTTGCAACATAATTGCGAGGACATGAAATTAGCAAAGGAATAGTGACGGACGATAAGGAAAAACTGGCGGCAGAGTTAAGATCTATCGTTATTTCGTTGCTAAAGTTAGTGTCATTTTGTGGCACAAAATTTAGCATGAGATACCAAGGCTTTAGTGACGGATAATCTTCACAACGAAGTGTTATCCATCACTATATTTGGATTGTGTGAGTAATGATGGATTAGATCCATCGCTAAGTGAAATAGTTGTCATTTATGAATTTTGTCTATCACTAAGTGAATAAATGAAACGGTTGTCATTTCACTTATCCTTAGTGGCAGACATATTTGTCACTCTCTAGAAGGTTAAGAGGGCGTTTACTCCCTTTCCCTAGCTTTGTCTTTCTCATCTCTCACTCTCTGCACTCTCTCTATCTCTTTTTCACTCTCAGTATTTTTTCCTTCCCATTTCTTGTGTTTTTATCTTGCTTCCTTCCCTCTCACACTCTATTTTTCTCACAATTTGCCTCCCTCTTACTCTTGGCATAGTGATCCATCTCATTTTCTAGCTTCACATTTTTATAGTTGTTATTGCTTCTTGGACTCGCTTCTTGGAATTGCTTTTTGGACTCCCACTCATTCTTTTCTAAGTTTGGAGTAAAATTGATGCGTTTAATATCATGTAAATGAAAAATCATTCCTGATCTCACTTAATTAATGACAAAAGTGGGAAAACAGTGTAGGGATATAGTTGATTGATGTTTGTTTATTGGTTTGATTAACCCTTTAAATAATAGACTAACTTTGATTTTATATTTTGCTAGTATTGCTATGTTAATATTGACTTTGATATTGGTTTGACTAACCCTTGAAATTTGTTGCCTTCTCCTTATAGCTCTCTCATAATAGCTTTTGTGGATTTGTTGCTTGATTTTTCTATTTGGATACTTTTTGTTGCAGGAATGTGATTGCATCGTCATATTTTTTTAGAATATGTGAACCTTGGTTATTGTGATTTGCTCGGTATTTGGTGACTTGAGGAGAACTGGGGGTGATGAAATTAAGGGAGATCTGTATAAGAGTTTATATTATTTCGTTTAGCAATTTTTTTCGTTATTTTGAATGAAGTGTTATTATATTTTTGTTATTCTTGTTTGATTTCTATTGGTAAGATTTGTAGTTTGAATTTATCATATATTGTGACTTTGTGGATTAGACATCTTTTATGTAAATGATAATTTATGATTATGAATCATTTGTATATGTATGATTGAGAAATGATGTTCGGTTTATGAGTCGCCTAGTATTTGGTGACCTGAGGAGAACTAGGGATGAAAGAATTCATGTGGAACTGTAAAAATGTTTGTTTTATATTGTTTAGCATTGTTGTTTATATTATTTTGAAATATGTGTTATGATACTTTTGCTTGTTCTATGTTTCTTTTTTAAGCATAATATTTTTATTTTTTGATTTGATGTTACTATTATTTTGTGTATTAGAAAGATTTGATCTAAATAATAACGAGTATTTGCTGACACTAGGAGAACTGGGGGCAAAGGAAATATTGTGGAACTTTAGAAGTTTATTTTATACTTGTCTTTGTTTTCTTGTTATGAATAAAATAAGATCTAAAAGACACCTAAAAGACACAAAGGACTAAATAAATGAATAAGAAAATCCTAAAGAACGAATTATGATAACTTTAAAACACACAAATAACATTAAAAAAAAACTTAATAATACAACCCTAATAAAATGAACAAGATACACCTAAAACACACAAAGAACTAAAGCAATGAATAAGAAAATCCTAAAAAAAAAAAAAGGATTATGATAATTCTAAAACACAAATAACATAAAAAAAATGAAATAATATAACCTAACAAAACGAATAAGATAAAAATTAAAAAACCAAAATAAGATAAAGAAATTAATAAGATAAACACTAAAGAATGGAATAAGACCCTTTTTGGAATTAAGATCACCACAAAATACACTATTTTATTTAGTTTGTTAAAAATCACGTGTAATAGTGTAATTATTTGTTTCATTTATTTTGAAATAAATGTTGTTATATTTATTTTCTTTATAATGATGTTTATTAGTTTGATTAATCCTTTAAATAATAGACTAACTACGGTTATATTAATATTAATTTTGATATGGTTAATTAGGCATCATAACCTAAAGGGAAGTAACCATTGAACATTAACTTGTCATTGATTAAGAATGTATTTAACCTTGACATGAACTCGTGCTTGAATCGCTTAAGACAATACATTAAAAGGGAGATTTAATGTCTTGTTAAACACTTATATTTACAAAAACATCAATTTGGTATAAGACATGATAGTAGCTATTAATTTATGTTCTTAGTTGGTTTTGTGATCTTGATTGGTTGTCATGTTTCTGTTAGTCCTGAGTTCAATTTGCTTACTCATATCTTGTTTATTTCATAATCAATTTCTATGAATCTTGTTTCAATTTCAAAGTTAGCACGTTAATTAAAAAAAGAATTTTAAATCATTTAAATTGGTATTATTGTGATTTGTTGGGTATTTGGTGACCCGAGAAAAATTAGGGGCGAAGGAATTAACGAAGAACTGTAAAAGTATTCATTTGATTTGTTTTCATTGTTGTTTATGAATGATTTGAAATAAGTGAGTTAAACAATGTTTTTTTATTTATTTTGAAAATAAGTGTTGTTATGTATGTGCTTTTTCTTATCTCACTATTATGCCCAGGAATAAAAGATACAAATTATATAAATAAATAAAAAATAAAAAAACCCTAAAGATAATGAATATATTGACCCTTTTTATGATTAAACTAACCTAAAAAAGACATAATGTTAGTGCTAATCCAAAAGAAATGAATAAGATGACCATAAAGACATAAAGAATATAAAGAAATGAAAAATGACCTAAAAAACCAAAAAGTCTGAAAACTTTTAGTAATATGATCATCAAAGACAATAAAGGACAAATGAAATTACCTTAAAGATAATGAATTTCATAACCCATTGTAGGAATAAGATAACACACAAACAGACAAAGTTTGATAACCCTGAAGAAAGGAATAAGGTTGATCATAAAAGACATAATACATAACACACACAAAGAAAATTGAAATTACCTCTAAGATAAAGAATTGAATAACCCTTTTAGGATTATGATAATTTAATAAGACATAAAGTTTGATAACCCTTGAAAAATGAATAAGATAACACCAAAAGAGACAAAAAGTTTGATTTAGATCACTATAAATCATTTTGATTTTGGTTAATGATTTTAACAAGTTTATTAGTTTAATGAATGTCACAAGTTTAATGACTTTCACAATCTGAATATTTGACACTATTAAGTGTTTATTCATAAATATACACTTATTAGTTACTTTAGAATCTCATTTGATGTTTGTCTCACTATATATATTGAGAAAACACTGAATTGTCCAAGTTGGATAGTTTAGAGATCTGATGTTTATATGTGAACCAGGTAGATGCAAGTGTTTGCATTAATATGTAGAAAGTCAATAGTATCTCGTATTATTCTCCGGATGCATAATGAAATAAAGGCTAATTCATGTGATGACACTAAATTGTTGTTAGTCATATGAGTTGGTACTTATTTCATATTGTGTATTTAGAGAACTGTGGGGAAATGCTGCCAAAATTTTTGCATATTTATGAATACCTTGCATCTGATCATGGTCATCAGATGTTACATTTATGAATGAGTAGTTATTCCTACCTATTAATGCATAAATAGAGTTATAAGGAGTGTAAATGAAGTATAAAGCAAATTTAATTTCCTTTTTTTATTTTTTTAATGAATATAGATGGGAAAAATGAAACCCAATCAACAAAGGATATATAAGACACTTCAAGATGGTTTCCTGAACACAGAATTCATGAGTTCGATGAAATAGTTCATTGAATTTGCATGCAATCACCCAGAACTAAATGATGGGAATAGGATTAGGTGTCCATGTAACAATCATAATTGTTAGAACCACATATTTCTAGAAGTAGACACTATGAAGCTGCACATGTACCAAAATAGTTTTGTGTCTGATTATTATATACTAACCCTACATGGGAAAACTAATGAGGGATATAATACAAATGTAGTCCACTACTACGCTGATGTAGCAGAAACTACCAAACCGTTAAATCCATACCAAAAAATGGTACTATATGAGATAGGACTTGATTTTGACCCTAATGAAATAGAGAAAGAATTGAATCTTAAGGCTTAGAAGTTTTATGACATGCTTAGGGCTACAGATGCGAACTTATTCCTAGGTTGTATAAGAAATTCATAGTTATCGATTATTTCTCAATTGATGCAAACACCATATGTCATAACAAAATTTCAATGACATAGTTTGAATAATGAAAAAGATTACTTCGAATAATAGTTTGGTACTTGATAACTTCTATAACACTAAGAAATACTGCAAGGTATGGGTCTACTAGTTAAAAAGATTCATTGTCGTAACAACGGTTGCATGATATTTTAGGGTGAAGACAGTGAATCAACCAGTTGCATGTTTTGTGGTTATGCTCAGTATAAAAGGCCTTGTAGCAAATGTGGAAAATGACACAAAACACTTATTCCTTATAAAAAAAAAATGAAATATTTTGCTCTAACATCTAGATTACAAGGATTGTATGCATTAAAGGCAACAATTATGAAAATGCATTGGCATGTTGAGCATGACGTTGAAGAGGGTGTCATATGTCATTGCTCAGATTCTTCTGCTTGGAAGCATTTTAATTAGATACATCTAGATTTTGCAGTTGAAACTTGGAATGTTTGTTTAAGTTTATGCATAGATGGGTTGTAACTGTTTGGTCAATCGGGATAATAGCATTCCTCATGGCCTATAATTGTCGCACCTACAATTTGTCACCATGGTTGTGTATGAAAGGTGCCTATATGTTCTTATCGGTGTTAATATATAGGCCAGAAAACCCTAAGGATAAATTAGGTGTGTTTTATAGCCACTTATTACGAAACTCAAACAATTATGGCATGAGGGGGTTCAAACATACAATATTTTAAAGAAATAGAATTTCCCGCATATGTGATGTTGTCAAGGTGGAGTACTGCTGAAAGGTTAGCTTGTCCCTATTGCATGGATAATTCTGATGCTTTTATTATGTCAGAGAGTAGAAAGCAATAGTAGTTTAACAACCATAGAAAATTTTTACCGAAAGATCATCCATTTCGAAGGAACAAAACATCATTCATTAAGAACATAATAGTGACCAAAGGTCCACCACCTGTCAGATCTGAAGTTGAGATATTAAATGAGATAAATCATTTGGGTCTTAAGAAAGTCACCAAGTTAGATGTCAATGAGATCAATGGTCCAATTTGTAGGACTTGTGGATAAAGGAAAAGAAGCATCTTTTGAGATTTGCCATATTAGATGACAAACTTGATTCGACATAATTTAGATGTAAGGTACATTGAGAAGAATGTTTTTAATAATGTGTTTAACACTGTCATGAAATATGGAAGGGAAGACGAAGGACACAAATAAAACTCGATAAGAGTTGAGTCAATATTGTCATTGCCTTAAGTTGGAACAATGTTCAAAAACAAGAAAATATCCTAAAGCTTTTTACACATTAGGCAAGCGTGCAAAAGAGGTCTTATGTGACTGGGTAAATAATATCAAATTTCCTAATGGATGGGTGTCAAATATGGCTAGATGTGTTGACATGAAAAAACTTAAGTTGTTCAGGATGAAAAGCCATGATTGTTATATATTTATGTAGTGATTAATATCCATAGCGTTCTGTGAACTACTGCCTTACAATGTATGAAAGGCATTAACAAAATTGAGCCTCTTTTTTAAAGATCTAATGACTAATGGCATCAGCATTAAGGACGTGAAATGGTTAAAGGAGGAGATTCTTATCATTCTTTGCAAGCTAAAGTGTATATTTCCTCCACACTTTTTCGACTCTATGGAACATCTTTTGGTTCACTTGACTTATGAAGCAATAATAGCCAGTCTAGTGTAATATTGGTGGATGTATCCATTCAAGATGAAAGTAATAATTGCCATCTAAATGTTAAACTTGTATTTTGATTTCTATATATGCAATGTGTTATATGTGTTAATAAATGTCATAGGTACCTTTGAAGGTTGAAAAATAAAAAATAAAGCAAGGCCTGAAGGTTCAATATGAAATGCTTATTTAGTTAAAGAAGCGTCATTGTTTTGATCACACTATTTCAAGGATTATGTGAGCACAAGGCATAGAAAAGTGTCATGCAACAATGATAGTTATCGAGATGTTGGGGAAGATCATGAAGGAAATCTATCAATATTTAAACATCTCGTTCACATGTGTATTTGTTTTTTCCTTTGTAGAATTTACATTGATGAGTTAAAGGAACAACAACTAAACATTGCTATTTATGAAGTTAATTCCAAACTTGAAAATCAATTTGCATATTATTTTGACAAATACGTGAGAATTGATATAATATTATTTATGTTTACATGTGACGTTTCATTCCCTTTGAATTTGTGCATTATTAAATTGATGCCTTTTTAGTTTAGGCATATGATCCATCACATAAAATCTTAAACAAATTCATTAAGGATCTACCAAAAGGTCCATTGTGAATGCCAACATCTTTCCCAGGATATTATGTAAATGGATATAAATTTCAGACTGAAAGACATGGTTCTCAAACAACTACCATGAATAGTGGTGTGTGTGTGTATAAAGGACACTAATTACAATGTCAACGAAAACGACTATTATGGTAGGTTGATTGAAGTTATAGAGTTGGGCTATCCATAATTGCCAATTAAAAGAATCGTGTTGTTCAAGTGTGAGTGGTTTGATTCAATGCCAAACTTGGGTACTAAAGTTTATCTAGAATATAAATTGGTCGAGGTGAATTGTAAAAGGAGTTTTAATAAATATGAGTCATTTGTTCTAGCAGTGCAAGCTTGTCAGGTGTATTATTACAGTTGCCCTAGCTTAAGACATGATACAAACGATTGATTGACTATTTATAAAATTAAAGCTAATGGAAAAGTATAAATTCCTGAATCATTTGCAACAACTTCATTGTCTCATGTAGTACATGCATTCCAAGAGAATGATATTGATGTTCATATAATTACAATTGTGAAGGATGGAAAATCTAAGACCTTGAATGATCTAAACGGTGAAGACATTGAAATTGAAGATGACATGGAAGTAGAAGATGATGTAGAGATAAAGTTGGAATCAAATGATGATGATGATGAAACTAATGAGGAAGAGGATTTGTAAAATGATATTGATATTGAAACTGATTAGAGCTACTAGGTATAAATATTATATTCATTTCTCCATATGCTTAAAGTAGTAAAAATTTTTTTGATATGTATGTGTTACTCAATTGGTCAATTTATTAGTTTTATTAAATTATTTTGTTTATTTGTTAATATATATGCAAATGACGGGAAGGGGTGAAGATGTTGGTAGAGGGCGAATGGGCAGAAGATCTATATTACCACCTTTGCCATCAATACTAGATGCATCCTCACTTCCACCATTATTGACATCAGCACGGGTTACACCTTCTTATATAGATGAGCCACCTGTTATGCATGCATTAGCTTGATCAATTGCATTAGCAAGTGTTGGTATAGTGACACTTGAGCCCATTAGTGGGAGGTACATACCGTATGATTTTTATACTTATTTATAATTCTAGATTAGTAACCATTGACTTTCAATGTTTTTAAAATGAAAAATATAACTGAATATATAATTCTTAATGTTGAATACTTTTTCATATTTCATATTTATTATATCTTACTAACTTATTATTATTTACAAAAATTGTAGTTTCATTCCAGGCAATGCATATTTCGCTCGAATCTCAAAGATTTTTTTGCTTTGCCTTGAGCCAGATAGACATTCATGGAAGAATGTCTTCCAGGTGACACAATACTTCTACTAGAAGGAGTTTAAGGTATAAATGAAATTAATACATTTAAATGTTATTTGTCATTATGGATGTTGTCATATAGTTATAATTCTAATATTTTCAAATATTCTAATACTTTGCCTCATTTTATTTACAATTTTGTTTATCTAAATGCATTGTTCTAACAAATTTTACTTATTGATTTCTCAGAACTATTTTACTCGGGATACGGCACTGGAGGCCCAAATTAGGAAGAGGTAGGAACAACAGACAACCACACGCCACTTATTTATTGAGGTGGAGATAGTGATAGACAACCTGTGAGCTTCCCAAAGAATATATGGGATAATTGGCAGGCAGCGCAGGACAAAATAGTTTAGGACGCGTAGCACGCAAGTCTCGCGCAATTACCTTCTTAAGACAAGCGATTCTAGATATGGTCCCTCACATCATACTAGGGTTTTTATATCTATTGTCAAACATCAAAGACGTTTGATTAGTATGTTTTATATATTTTTTAATTTACATGTTATTTTAGTTGCGTAGCACGCAGGTCTCGCGCAATTACCTTCTTAAGACAAGCGATTCTAGATATGGTCCCTCACATTATACTAGGGGTTTTATATCTATTGTCAAACATCAAAGACGTTTGATTAGTATGTTTTATATATTTTTTAATTTACATGTTATTTTAGTTTATATATATATATATATATTGTCTTTGTTTGTAGAGTAAACAATTAGGTTGTGATGCTTCATTTTTTGATGTCTTTAAGTATACTCACGTCAGTAAGAAGAATCAACGATACATCGATCAATGGTCTATAGGTGTAACTGTAAGTTGTCACATTGATTAATTTAATCTTTCTCCTTCCTAAAGTTTTTTTCTTTATTTTATTTTTTCATTCATAATTTGTAAAAAATTTGACTCAATTACAAGATAAGTACCACAAGGGATATGACAGCGCTACTCAGCCAAAGGAGGGCTCCATAGAGCCACATCAGCCTAATGAGAAAGAGATATTCTACAAGGTTGCAGGCGAATAAAAGATGTGTCGCGTCTAAGAAATGGGCTCACTCTCATCTGCTTTCTTCAGTCAGTGCTCCTCATCATCATCAACTACTCGTTCTTACTATATATCTCGGGAGGAGCTGTGAACTACTCTTGTTCAAGAGTTTCAGGAGCAATTAGATGCATAGAGGCAAATTTTTTAGCAACAATTTGATGAGCAAATGAAGTAGATGGATGAGATGTGTTGCCTTATTGGGGAGCTGGCCCCTGGGATCCCATTTCCAATAGCTCATGCTCTCTTCAATCAGCCACCTGCCACTGATGCTGACGACATAGCTGATGGGCGATCCTGATTTATTTGTACTTCTGTACTTTTCTTATTCATTTGTACATTATACTTTACTAGTTTTTTCATTTATACATTCATATTTTTTCATTTCACTTTGTTATATTTTTGGATATTAAATAAATATTTTTGTATTTTATTATTATGACATGTTTCAACAAAAATATAATATGTATTTCAACATATTTACCAATATACATTAAAAGCAAAATAAAAATTTTGAAAAATTGTTAAATTAGGGATGGACCCATGAATCCGTCACTAATTCACCAATTTTAGCGACGGATTCATGGTCTATTACTAAATGGTACATCCCACCAAGTTAGTGACAGATGCGTTCCATCGCTAGTGTAGCTACCAACATTTGTCGCTAATGCATCACTAAATTAGCGATGGGATTTTGCGACAACTCCAAGCTATCGCCAATTTAGTTTCTGTTGCTAAACTCATGAGAGTTCTGTCCCCCAAATAGCGATTGAATTTTGATCATTGATCCATCGCTGAATGTACCGAGGGACACCCAAAATCGGTCACTAGGCTTCTTAGCGACGGATTTTGATCCTTTAGCAATGGATTTTGATTCATAGACAAATTGAATTCAACTCAAAAATTTTGTAATAATTTCAAATTTGAATTATTTCAAATTTTCTTCTAGATTAGATTGAGTTTGAGTCAATTTTTTTTAAATAAACTTGAATTAAAATTTTAGATTGAGTAAAAAATTATCACATCAATGTAGATTTTTGAAAAATAACATTACACCACATCGGAAAACCCCGATAGCCAAGTCCAAAGTTTCTGTCTTTTTTTCCCAAGATTTTCAGAAACGATTCCAATTCAGGGTGGATACCCCTTTTAATCATGCTCCTACTTGTCCAATTAAAACTTATACCCATTCTCTAAAACTTGAAAGAATTCTTAGATAACGATTTTCAAAAAGCCCAAAAGCATTAAAAATTAGTTAATTATTTAAATTAAATAATAACGATAATTTTAAGCAATAATTAAATTAGATTAATTAAAAAAATGTATTTTAATTTTAATTAAAAAATTTTATTTTAATATTCTTATGCATTACATATCATATAAAATAAAAATAAATAAAATAAAAAATTTTATATTATAATTTCTTGTGTGCGTGAGAGATAGCTACGAGTTAGATATAGTAACCGAGCTCACTGAATTATTATTTGAAGCAGAATCTACACAATTGTCGAACAATATAGAGAGAGAGAGCACAAAAACATAATTACTTTTATTAAAGTTGAGAGATATGAGAAATCACATAGCAGACAATGAATCACTGCAAATAAATTAAAAAAATCATATGCACATTGCAAATGTAACAAAATATGCGTCACTAAGATGGGACCTAATTTCGACCATTAAAAAAACAAAAAAGTTGGGACCTAATTGGGTCGGGCACTGCGTCATGTAGGGGCAGACCAAATCCCAGCTCTTCGCTGGAAATCAACTTCATCATATTTAATAACATGTGACAAAGGAGATAATAGCATCCCAATTCTGAGCTTTTCTTTTTTTTTTTTTTTTTTGTCTTGATTATCTAAATGAACGAACAGGCATTTTCTTCCCCAATTAAAAAAAAAAGAAAGAAAGGTCCCTTCTGAAAATAAAAATTATGATATTCTCCAATATATAGCGTCACTTTCATCTTTAATTAAAGTCTTCAGTAGTCTCTTGTGGCGTGGCAGTAATCTCCCTTAAAGGACCAAAACGCTTCAAAACAAAACATGGTAGGAGAGGTCATTCCTTTCCTTCTTTTTACCTAATGGGAAAAAAGAAAAGAAAAGAACATGAAAAAGAAAACCTGTAAATAGAAGTTATGTTGTTTGAACACTGAAAATTAAACAGCGAGTCTTGGCCCACTACTCCATTATTTTCTATGGTTAATGAAAAAATAAATCATCATATTAATCACATGCTTTCCAAAATCCTTCCGCATGATGCAAATATAAGAGAATTATACTTGTAACTTAGAATGGATAACATGTCCAACGCGTTGACAAAATTTGAATAACACAAGTTAGTTAGGCGCGTGAAAAAGGAAGAAAATAAAATAACTCTTATTTAGGCCTACCTGACGAGGATATTAGTTCTCTTGCTTTTCAATTTCTTTCTATTTCGTTTGTTCATGTTTCTGGGGAGATTACTTTGCTCATCATTTAGCTGGGTTTTGCCTATTCATTGTAATCAGAAGAATCTGGTTTTGATGGAGAAAGTCCCTACTTCATCCATATCTTGGTTATTAAGGAGTTACTAAGTTGCTTTTATGTTGTATTTGGAGTAATTCTAATATAAAATTTATTTTATTTACAAATGAATTTTTATATTGGACATACAACAAAATAAAAATGAAATTCATTGCAAATGAAACAAATTTTATGGAGCAAAAGAAAAAAAAAACACTCTATTAACTACTAAATCACATATGCTTTGAATTGCAGACTTTTTTTTTTTTTGAAGAATTGTAGAGTTTATTCCTTTGCTTAACGTATATTTAAAAAATTAGTAATAATTGTAAATTAAAAAGTCCATAGATGATTGATGACTATAAGACTTACAGAAAAGATATTACGAGAATTGACAAAATGAAAAGAATTTGAATTAATTGCCAAAAGAATTTCAAAACTCTTTTTTTTAAAAAAAAAAAATCAACATTAGTCATTGTTATATAACAAAAAAAAAAAAAGATTAAAAATTCCACTAATTTCGAAGTAATGACCCTAATGAATGACTATGGCGGGTGGACTTGATAGAGAAATGAACAAGCGTTTCTTTCTTTTGAAGTAGGACCAATTTTAGCCATTCCGTTAAGCTATAGATACCCGGAAGATAATCTTGCGTAACATCATATGGGGTTTGATGTCTGTGTAGTGCAGAGCACATATTTAGTTTTGGAAAACATTTTCTGTTTACTTTTCTAGTTTTCTGTTTACTTTTTTTTGTTTTTTTAATTTTCTATTTTTCAAAATAGAAAATAAAAAACAGAAAATCATATTTGTTTGTTTAGCTTTTTATTCTTCAATTCTTCCTGTTTTCATAATTTTTATTTTTCTAATGAAATTTAGTATAATAACTTTTTATTTATATAATATTTATTATTGTGATTCATATTGTAGTATTTAATGTTAAATATATTTATTTTATAAAATTTTATTATGTACATTTAATTAATTTTAATAATCAATTTATTTAAAATGAAATTACAATATGTTTATTATACTATATGTATAATAGACAAAAGTTAAAAAAATGTTAATTACTAAAAATCAATTTTTTAGTGATTGACAAATTTCTATATAATGTAAATATAATTATTAAGTAATATGAAAACATAATTATTACAAATGAAAAATTATTGATAAGAATTTCAAGTTTGGAGTTTATGTGAAATTATATTAAAAATTTTATAAAAACATAAAGTATATTTTTCATTATTAATTTTATTCAAATTATTTTTATATATTTTTCTGATGTATCCAATTCTTTATGTGTGTTTTTAACTAAAATTTATTTATTAATACTAACATATATATATATATATATAGTATTATTTTATTGAAATATAATGAATTATTTTCACTTTGTAATTTATTTTAAAAACAAAAAAGTCACAAATTAAAATAAAATTACATTTTTATTGGTGGTTGAAGGTTAATAGTGGTTGACAAAGGTGAACAATGTGGCATGGATAGATGAAAATGAGGAAAATTAATTACTAAAATAAAATAAAAGTTTAATTAAAAATTTGCAAAGTTTAGTTAAAATTAATAAAATAATAGAAAATAAAAATCATAATATAATAATATACTTAAAATTAAAAATAATAAAAAAATATATGAGGACGTAAGGACTAGAGAGAGAGAATGAAGGGGGAAGAGAGAGAAGGAACAGAGAGGGAGAGAGAGAGAAGATGAGAAAGAGGGAATAGAGAGAAATAAAAGAAAATAAAAAAGTTCAGAAAATTTAGAAAACATCTTTTTTTAGTTTTCCAATACATGTTATAATTTGGAGAAGTTAGAAAATAGTATAATTAAACAATAATTCCATTTTCTAGTTTTTTTAGAAATTTTTTTTAAAAAATAGGCTTTATTTTCCAGAACTAAATAGGCCTTTACGTCTCTTGAAGAAGGAACTCCAATATGGCGTCTACTAGAATAAGTGGTGAATGGTGCTCTTTATGGAAAGTCCCCCTCACTTCCCGCTCTAAACTTGCCATTTCCTATGGAGAGCATGTCACTCCAATCTCCTAACAACATAAGGCTTATGGAGTAGGCATATCATTCAAGAGAGCTCATAGCATTGTGGGCAATTGAAAATGATGGAGCATGCTCTTTGGGACTACTACTTGAGTATAGAAGAGTGAAATATTTGTCATCATTATTTTAAATAATAATTGTTACATAATGTAACGGTCGTTGCATAACATAATAACTGTTATGTAACGAAATTTTATGGTTCCATACCATTATGCTAGTTATATAACTGCCATAACGGTTGTTATATATTGGTAATAGCCATTATAATCATTATTTTAACAATGTCACCATTATAATGGTAACTCTATTACTTGCTTCTACAGCATAAGTCAATATTGTAGATTTTTTTTATATATAATTTTATATGTGAGAGGGTTGTTCTTTTGTACAAACAACTGCTATAATGATGTCTTCTGCCAATAATGCTGATAATGAATGAATTCAAATTACTCTCTCTCACAAATACAAATATTTCTTCTTTATTCTTCACTTCTACACACCGAGAAAAATAAACAAAATTCTCCTTCAATATTTTAATTCCTTCATTTCTCATTAGCATAAATATTTTTGCGTACTTCTCCTTCATTTTTTCATTTTTCCTCCTCTTTTCTTTAAAATTCTTTTACAAATTAATAAAAAAATACCTCATATAAAGTTCAAAACTTACAATTTCAGTTATCTCACATTATATTAAGGAGGTATGTTAATATTAATAATCTAAACTTTTTAAATTGTTTTACTAGTTTTTACATTACAAAATATTATTAATTTAAAATTTAATTAGGTAATCATCTTAATTAGAGGTTAGAAATATACAAATTTATCTTAAATAGATTAAGAAATATTGTTAAAAAAAACATATTTAGATTAAAAATATTGTTAAAAAAATATATTTAGGTTACAAAATATTGTGAAATTTATATTTAGATTACAAATATATGTAGAAGATATAAATTATTTAACTTGATATCGATTATAATATGGCTTAAAATTAATTATTTATTTATCAAAATATTAATTATTTATTATTAACTACAAAGTTGTTGGACTACGGCAGTTAACCCTAAATTTTAGGCCTCTTTTGATCTTGACAAAGGGGATTAATCATTTCTAATGTTTCTATTTAGTGTTGTTTTGCAGTTTTTGTGTTAGTCTTTAAGTTAGAAATTAGATAGAGATCTAAGTTTTCAAAGAATGTAAAGTAACTTCTAAATTGCAACTGCAATCTAAGACTCACGACCGCGATTCATTAGAAGACTTTCTAGAAACTTAGACAGATGAAATCGTGGAGTCATTCTCGATTGCGACTCATCCAAAGAAGAACTACAAAAGTGACAGATGAATTCGCGATGTGAAGCTTGCCCAAGCGAATTTTGAAATAACTCAAGATGTAATCAAGTCCACAATCACAGTTTGACAAGTGTCTCAAGTAACCGTTGGAAGTCAAAAATCGCGATGGGAACTTGTTGGTAGCGACTGCAAACCCAAAAGAAGAAGATGAAAACTTTTGGCAGATGAATTCGCATCCTCAGTCGCATCCTGTATAAGAGAAATCGTGACCACTACTTTTGAGAGTAGGTGAAAGGCAACGGCTATATTTTCCTGGTGAACTAATCAGAAGCTATCACGTGGACTAGCCATTAGACACAAACTGGGTTTCCCTTATGGAATTTGGAATTCGCATCCGCGAATGAGTAGTAGTGACCGCGATTCATAATTGTCATGCATTTAATGCGAAAAGTTGTCTAACACACTTTAATGATTTTGTACCAGTTTTATTGCAATGCGTCTTTGGTGGGTAGAGGCTATATCTCACCAAACAGATGTAAATGAAAGAGAATTAATAATTTTATACCCAAACTCTTGCAAATTTGTTACTTACTCTTTTCTATTCTTTAAGTCATTGTTGGGTGTGAGCATAAACATCAAGTGTAATAGGTTATAGTGTGAGTGGACGTAGGGTTGATTATACTCGAACCACTATAACTCTTGTGTTTCCTCTCATCTCATTTCTTCTCTCTCTTTCCAATTTTAATTTTTTACACACTAATTCAACCACCCCCCCCCCCTTCTTGGTGCCTAGGGCCAACAAGTGGTATCAGAGCCTCACTTCACAATCAAACCTTCATTGGGTGAACAAAGATCATGGCACAAGAGGAAATCCACTCACAACTCAAGCCATACTTTGATGGAATCGACTATACTCATTAGAAGTATAGGATGGAGATCTATCTTAACATAGATGTGGTGGACCTTTGAGATGTGGTCATCAAGGAATGGAAGCCACCCACCAAAGTTGTGAATGGTAATGAAGAATTAATCCCAAGGGAAGAATGGGTTGAAGCTCACCGAAGATCAAATGGCAAGAATAAGAAAGCAATGGTCATTCTTCTAAGCTTACTCTCTAGAGAAGAGATTGAAAAAGTACAACATTGTCAAACTGCACATGCCATTTAGAAGACTCTAAAGAACTATCATGAAGGCACAACTCTAATCAAATAAAGCCGTTTAGAGATGTATGTCACTGAATGGGAACTCTTCATGATAAAGGACAATGAGAGCATCACAAAAATGACAAATAGGCTCTTGTCCATTATCACCAACATGAAGAAATTTAGAAGAGCTCTCACTATCTATGAGATAAACACAAAAATCCTTAAAACTCTTCCTCTAGTAAATTTGGTGCTAGAGTTTGCAGCATACAATAGTCCAATCCAGAGATTGGAAAGGTTCCAACCAATGTGTTGATAGACAAACTCTTAACTCATGAGTTGGCCTTACAAAAAGATGAACAAATGAAGAAGTTAAGAGGCCAATGAGACAAATCGGAGAAAGAAAGAAAAACCATGGCTTTTAAAGTTTCAACAAAAGAGAAGAAGGTAGAGATCACCTCAAGTGATGAAGAAAGTGACAAAAAAGAAGAGGAGCTAGCAATGCTCTCATGGAGGACAAAGGAGTTGTTTAAGAGAAGAAAAGAAAGAAAAGACTTCAAGAAGACAACTCCTAATCCAAGAGAAATCTAATGAAGTCACTTTTTATGAATGTGGCAAGCAAGGCCACATCAAGTTTGAATGTCCCAAATTAAAGAAGAAGAAGAGATGGGACAAGAAGAAAAAGAAAAGTTTTTCAGCCACTTGGGATGATAGCTCAAGTGAAGAAGAAGAAGAAGAAGAGGTTGCCAACATATGTTTCATGGCACAAGAAAATTTTTCAAATGAGGTAAGTACTTCTTCTCATTCTAATTCTGATTTTGAATTTTATGAGATAGATGAAGAAGTTCTAGAGGCTCTAACCATGAGATGTGACAAGTACAAGTCACAAGTGAAAATTTATAAGAAAAGGTGCTCAAAATTAGAAGATGAATACAAGACTTTTAATGATCTTGTAAATAAGTTGAGGACTTCTAATGAAGAACTCAAAAAATCTATAGAAACAGTTTCCACTTCATCTTCTTCTATGGCTTCATTAAGAAAGGAGAGTGACACTCTTAAAGGAGAAGTCTTTAAGCTTATAAGCTCAATCTCTAAGTTCCATAAAGGAAAAGAAGCCTTGGACACATTAATTGTGCCATAAAGACCACCATTAGTTAGACATGGTTTAGGCTTCAATGGAGCGTCCTCATCATCTCAAACTACATTTGTTAGAGCTTCACAACCTCAAACCTCAAGCATTGAGGTAATTGGAAAGAAAAGTGATCCTAGCACTAAGCCTCCTAAGCCTAAGGGCAAAGGAAAGGCTCCCCAAAGCTCAAGAGCTAAGACTTAAAGAGCTTACCATACCTACATCTATAACAAAAAGCATGGTCATTCTCATAAAAAATTTTATGCTTCTACTCATCATACATGCACATGCATGCATTCACATGAACAAGGTATGAGAAGGCCCCCTACTCATACTAAATATGTGCATAGGAGAAAGACTCATAAGTCTAAACTCTAATGTCATTATTGCATGAAATATGGGCATGTTAACATTCATTGTTTCATTAGGAAGGCTCACCTCAAATTAGAGGACCCTTCAAACTGTAATCCCCTAGGACCCAAGTATGCTTGGGTACCTAAGAAAAGGTAACTCACTTTTGTTGTGTAAGGGAATGTGGCAACCACCAAATCCAGCAATTGGCATATGGATAGTGGATGTTCCAAGCACATGACTGGAAATAGAAAGCTATCCATGGCATTGAAAGAAAAAGAAAGTGGAGATGTCACATTTGGTAACAATGCCAAGGGTAAGGTAATTGGCATTGAAACCATTGGTAAGAATGGATGTTCTTTAACTGATAACATTCTTTTAGTTAGTGGCTTACAACATAATTTGTTAAGTGTGAGTAAATTGTGTGACAAAGGTAATAAAGTCTCCTTTGATCCTATGGAATGTCGAGTCACCACTTTAGTAGATGATGAGGTTATTTTCAAGGGTGAAAGGAAAGACAATACCTACTCAATTAACTTAGACAATTTGGCTAACCAATCTTTTAAGTGTTTTATGTCTTTGAGCACTGAAGCCTAGTTGTGGCACAGAAAGCTTGGACATGCAAACATGAATCTTCTTCAAAGCCTATCCAAAGGAAAGTTAGTGGAAGGGCTTCCCAAGCTAAATTTCTCCAAGGATAAGACATATGGTCCATGCCAAATGGGGAAGCAACACCATGCCTCTCACAAAGCCAAAAATGTTTTAAGTACATCTAGACCACTTGAACTTATCCATATGGACTTAATAGAACCTATTAGAAGTGCTAGCTTAGGTGGAAAATATTATGCACTAGTCCTTATAGATGACTACTCTAGGTTTACATAGGTATCTTTTCTGGCTCATACGAATGATTCATTTGATGCTTTTAAAAGTTTTGCAAAAAGAGTTCAAAATGAAAAAGGTTACTTCATATCTTCTATTAGAAGTGATCATGGAAAGGAATTTCAAAATGAGTCATTTAAAAATTATTGTTTGTAGAATGGAGTTTTTCATAATTTTTCAACTCTTAGAATACCACAACAAAATGGTGTTGTAGAAAGGAAAAATAGAACTTTGGTAGAAATGGCTAGAACAATGCTCAATGAGTATTCCTTACCAAATTACTTTTGGGCCAAAGCCATTAATACCTCACGTTATATTGCAAATAGAGTTTTCAAAAGACTCATTCTCAATAAAACTTCTTATGAGCTTTGGAATGGTAGAAAACCCAAGATTTTCTACTTAAGAGTATTTAGATGTAAGTGTTATATTTTGAACATTAAGGATAATCTTGGAAAATTTGATTCCAAGACCAATGAAGGAATCTTCTTAGGTTATTCCACCACAAGTAAAGCATATAGAGTCTTTAACAAAAGTACAATGATAGTTGAAGAATCTATGAATATTGTTTTTAATGAGTCTAGTGAACTTGATCTTGGGAAAGGTATTTTTATTGATAATCTTGTAGGTGATCTTGAAAAGCTGGAATTGGATGATTCTACAAGGAGAGTTGATAAAGAAAAAGAAAAAGGTGATTCATCAAGAGAAGATGAAGACTAACATCAATAAGAAAATGAGCCAAGACAAGATCTACCCAAAGATTGAAGATTCTCCAAGTATCACCCCAAGGATTTAATCATTGGTGATACCTCTAAGGGTGTAAGTATTGGATCTCAACTTTTAGATAATAATCTTGCATTTGTTTCTCAGTTTGAGCCAAAGTCAATTGATGAGACTCTTGATGATTAGAGTTGGGTACTTGCTATGCAAGAAAAACTCAATCAATTTGAGAGAAACAAGTTATAGGAACTTATCCCAAGGCCTAAAGAACACCTAATTATAGGTTGTAAGTGGGTGTTTAGGAATAAGTTAGATGAGCAAGGTTTCATTACTAAAAACAAGGTTAGATTGGTTGCCAAAGGATACAACCAAGAGGAAGGAATAGATTATGATGAGATCTTTGCTCTCGTTGCAAGATTAGAGGCCATTAGGATTTTCTTAGCATTTGCATATCATATAAATTTTAAACTTTTTCAAATGGATGTGAAGAGTGCTTTTTTAAATGGCATCATAGAGGAGGAAGTCTATGTTGAACAACCTCTTGATTTTGAGTGTCATTGTTTTCCAAACCATGTTTTTAAATTAAACAAAGCCTTATATGGATTGAAACAAGCTCCTATAGCTTGGTATGAAAGGCTTAGTTCATTTCTCTTGAAAAATGATTTTGAGAAAGGAAAGGTGGACACCACACTTTTTGTCAAAAAACACAAGCATGATACATTAATCGTTCAAATCTATGTTGATATATTATTTGTTGTGCTACTAATGAATCTCTTTGTAAGGACTTTGTTAAGTGTATGACTAGGGAATTTGAAATGAGCATGATGGGAGAGCTCAAATTCTTTCTTGGTCTACAAATCAAGCAATCCAAGGAAGGGATCTTCATCAACCAAGCCAAGTATGCAAAGGAAATGCTAAGGAAATTTGAAATGGATGGTTGCAAAGTAGCTAAAACTCCAATGAGCAGTACCATTAAGTTAGATAAGGATGAATCGGGTAAAGTGGTAGATGAAAAGAGATATCGAGGTATGATCAAATCTCTACTTTATCTTACTGCTTCGAGGTTGGATATCATGTTTAGTGTTTCATGTATGCTAGGTTCCAATCCTCTCCTAGAGAATCTCATTTGAATGTTATTAAAAGGATCTTTAAGCATTTGCATGGCACAATACACTTAGGGTTATGGTATCCTAGGGATTCTTCATTTAGTCTCATAAGGTATTCGGATAAGGATTATGCGAGTAGCTTGTTAGATAGAAAAAGCACTTCCGGGACTTGCCAAATCATAGGTGAATGCCTAGTTTTGTGGTTTAGTAAAAAGCAAGTATCGATTGCCTTATCCACCGCAAAAGCCGAGTATGTGGCGGTTGGTTAGTGTTGCACCAAAGTTATTTGGATGAAATAACAATTGAAGGACTTTGGAAAAATAGTTGATCACATTCCCATTAGATGTGATAACACAAGTGCTATTAATCTCTCTAAGAATCCCATCCAACACTCTAAGAGTAAGCACATAGATATTAGACATCATTTTCTTAGAGATCATGTGCAAAAATGTGATGTTGTGTTAGAATTCATTGACACAAATCATCAACTTGTAGATATTTTCACTAAACCTTTAAATGAAGAAAGGATGAACTTCATTAAGAGATAATTAAGAATGTTTGATGAAAGCTCCCTAAAGTGAAAATTTTGATCCTATGATTGATTGTTTTGTGTGTTATGCATAAGTAATAATTGTATAAATGAATTTCTTTTGATTTATATCTAGTGAATCACATGCTTTCAAAATTTTTCATTCTTATCCTTGTTAACTCATAATTCGCGGTCGCTATTT
>CATIWR010046291.1:0-24413 GCA_949677035.1 Omphalea diandra | reverse complement strand
AAGCCTCTGCCCTTCCTTCTTTTCTCAACATGAGAGGAGTAACCCATGAGGAAAAGGAGAGATACAAAGCAAACCTCTCCAAAACCATCCTCCCAAATAAAATACCTTCATCCTTTCTGCTCAAATCTCTTGGTCTCGCCAATGAAATCTGGGCATTCTTGTCCAATCTGGGCTGGAATGACTTTATCTTCCGTACGAAACCAGGATATGAAGAGATTGTTCGAGAGTTCATGTGCACGGTTCAATTGAGCCGCAAAATGGAGTCTTTTGTCGGGCAATATGGAATGACTTTTCGGGCATTCGGAGATCCATACTACATCACATTTGAGCAATTGTCCGACCTCTTCACTCTTCAAATCGGCGAGCACATTCCGTTCATCATTGTTGCCTTTGATGTCATCTACTCTAAGTTTTGGGCAGAAATTTCGATAGAGGCCAAGCACGACCCTCAATCTTCCTTGGTGAAGCATATCAAGACTTTGCCCTTATGGATCCTTCACCGCATCATCACGTTCTCCATTAACGCTAGGGGCGATGGAAATGAAAAGGTGTCACAAAAAGATCTTACCTTTCTCTTCTGCTTGGTGAAAAATAAGCCCATCCAGACCGGTAGGTATCTAGTGGATCAGTTGATTCACATGAGTACCAAGCCAAATAGTCAGTTCTTACTCCCATTGCACATCACCGTAATTTATAGCTTAGTGAGCGCTCTCGACGAGGAAAAGGAAAAGCTCCTCACTAAAAAGTATTTGTCATCACATAACTTTTTGGATCTTACATACCTCGCCAACGCCGAGGCGATTCATCCTGATTCCTATGCCTATTTACTTGGTGCATATGGTGCACAACGACTAGAGAGTTCTTAAGCCTCCAAAAGGAAGCGCCTCCACATTAAAGAGGTTCTTTCTTCAGCCCCGTCTGCTCCTCCTCCATCGAAGCCAACTAAAAAAGTATCGCTCTCCACCATCAATCACAAGTTGAATAAGATAATGCGAATGATGAAGATACGATCACTCTTCCTCTCTCATCTCCACAGCGACATAGTGGATCTATATAAGAAACTTGGAATTCCACCCTGCCACCTCCCCGACTTTACAGATTTTGATGATACTCAAGATGGGGATCAAGGTGTGGAAGATGGAGATAAAGCTGAAGGTGGCCTTTCAGAGACAGCGGCAGACTCGTCTGGCTATGATAGTGATTCCCCCGCCTTTTAGTGTTTAGGTTTCTTTTTTGTACTTTGTTTTTAGTTGGTTACCTTTTGTAATCCAAACTTGTGATCCCAAAGTTAGTATATATATAAAAGTTTGTTTTTACATCTCTTTGTGCTCTCCATGTTTGTTTCTTATAAAATTTTGCTTTTTATGCTTAACTTTCCTTTAATTATCTTTAGTCTTCACTAATTCTTTTTGATCTTGCCAAAGGGGGAGATAAAATAAGATTCAAGTGAAAAATTAGAGATAACTAATTAAGGGGGAGTAAACAAGCAAGTGCATAAGTTAAGGGGGAGTAACTTAAGCAAATTAGTTTTACACTTAGAAAGTTTTTTTAAGATTATTTTGCACTTAAGAATCTTTACTAAGTTATGATTCAATTTTACTTTTCTACACTTATTTTTCACTTGGATCAATCTAGGTTGTCAAAATCAAAAAGGGGCAGATTATGGGACTAGGATGATTAATCCTAAGTTTAGAACCTCTTTTGATCTTGACAAAGTAGATTGAACATCACTAATATTTCAAATAAGTGTTGATTTTGCAGAAATGAATCAATCTCTCAAGAAGAAATGAAAGGAGTTGATAAACTCCAAAGTGACATGTAAATCGTGATCGCAATCTAGGATTCGCGATTGCGACTCATGTTAAGACATGCTGAAATTCAAGCAGGCGAAATCGCGGAGCCATTCTCAACTGTGACCAATGGAAAAGCAGAAGGCATTCTGTGACAGATGAATTCGCGGTGCAAATCACGCCTTAGTCGCGATCGCAAATTTCAAAGTAACTCAAGAGGGAAGCAAGTCCACAATCATAGCTTGACAAGTGTCCTAGAAGACTGTTGGAAATCAAATTTCGCGGAGGCATCTTGCTGGTAGCGACCGCGAATCCTGTGGAAGAAAGATGACCTCTTTGGCAGATGAATTTGCGTCCTCTGTCGCGGCCTGTGCAAGAAAACTTGCAACCGAGACTTCTGAAAGTAGGTAAATGACAACAGTTATATTTTCCTGATGAACTAATAAGAAGCTGCCACATGGACTAGTCGTTAGACACAACCGGGTTTTCCTTGAAGAATTTGGATTTCGCAACTGCAAAAGGCAGTAGCGACTGCGATTTCATCTTGACAAACATTTAATGCAAAATCTGTCAAGCATGTCTCAAAGATTTGATGAGCTATGATTTGGAACGTCTCTTTGGTGAAGTTTGGCTATAAATACTCCACCAAACAGCCATAAATGAGGTTGTTAAGGAATTTATTACAAGTGATTAAAGCTCTCAATCTTTGCTACTCAATTTCTTCATCTTCTTTATGAAATTGTGATTGTTAGGTGTGAGCATTAAACACCGAGTAGTGAGGTTTTGTGTTAGCCTGTAAAAACACTTCTAGAAAGATTTAAGTGTGAGTCTAGTGAAACACTTGAGTGAGGTTTTGTGTTAGCCTAGAAAACACATTGTTGTAAGGTTGTGTATTAGCCATCAAAACACAAGTTGTAGAAGTTGTGTATGAGCTTGAAAACACCATTGAGATAGTGAAATACCCAATTAATTAATTGGGGAGTGGACGTAGGGTTAATTATACCCGAACCACTATAAATTGATTGTCTCTATTCTACTCTTTCTTCTCCCTCTTATCTTTGTTCTTGAAATTTTTATTCACCAATTCAACCCCTCTTCTTGGTGCTTAGGGACAACAAATTGATTCAATAATAAATAAAATTTAAACAACATTATTGAAATAACTTTAAAAATTTTGAAAAATTTTTAAAATATATGAATATAATTATTATAATTAAGAAAATAAAAATTTTAGTCAAATTCTATTTATATAAAATCTATATGATTAAATAATAAATTTTAAAATTTTAAATAAATTATCAAAAAATAAATATCACATAAATAATAAAAAATCTAAATAAATATTTTAAAAAATGAATAATAAATTATTCGATTCAACTTAAAATAATATTACTAAGAGTAAATTTGAACACGACTCGATCAGACCTAAAATGACTCAAACCACTTGTTACTTCTAGCAACTAAATTTCATTAATAAGCAATTAACAACTAGTAACAAGTAAAACAAATATACCTTTTAATTTTCTTTATATTTATCACCAACAAAAAAGTACACGTTGATTTTAAAACATGTGATATATTTTTTTTCAACTAATTGGATTTCAAATTGGATTCAAAATTTGTAACCTCATATATATGAATTATTACTTTGGAATAATTGATAAAATCTAATTTGAGGGATTTATCACGTACATCAATTTGGTTTAAGCACTATTAATTGTGTAATTTTTTTATTAAAAAAGAAAAGAAAAGAACATAGTTATGGTATAAATATTATTAAGTAGTAGCTTGGTACTTATTATAAACATCAATATTTCAAATATTAAAAAAATTAATATGATCTCCTATCTCATCTTATCTTTTCTATGTAGACCAACTGAATTTCTATTTTCTAACATTTAATATAAATAATTAATTAATATTATAAAGGCCTCTTCTTGCATATGTAATATTTATACGTTGGTTGTTTAATAAAATTTCTTTGATACAATTAAAATAATTAATTATATTATGTTGCTTCCAAAACATATCCATATATCAATTATTTGAATTATTTATTTGATTTAATTAGTTTAATATATATAGTTAGTTGATAAATATGAACAAATCAATACTATTTGTTTTATTCATAGTAATTCAATGGCCAATTATATTATTACAAAAAAGAAAAATCAATTAATCCATACATGCCAAATTTTATATATATATATATATATATATATATATATTACTAAGGTCCCATCCCAAAAAAAAAAAAAAAAAATCACCCATTCTTTTCCGAATGGTATCAATTTGTTTGCTAAGTTATTAGTCCATTTAGGCCAAATTTGTACTATAACTTTGGTTGTGAAAAGGAAAAAAATTACTTAAATTTTGACAGGCCAGCTCTTTAAAATAGGAGCAACCATATGTAAACTCAAATATTAACACCAGACACCAACTTTAATAGGCTAGTTATTTCCAATAGAAACAGCCATGTAAACCTTATGTTTACACTATCAATATGACTTTCAATTCTCAAATCGGGTAATTTATCTTCCTTTGGAGGGAAATCAATATGTAATTCCCTCCAGATTTTTTATAAATTTTTTTTTCCCTCTTATAATGTTGGTCATACTTTAAATTCCTTGTTTTTCTTCTTATTTTTCATTCGTCACTGTTGAGAACCCATTACAATAAGTTAATTACTCTTTCTTTAGACCGTAAATAGTATATTGTTCTATTAGATCAATCTAATTATTTGTTCTTTTAATCATGTTATTGTAATTAATTGTAACCTAATTATAAAGTTTCTTCTTCAAATCACTAAGACAATATAATAATTGCATTAATTGAATTCTTTCTTGAATCCATAATTCAATACAATAATTGCATTAATTGAATTCTTTCTTGAATCCATAATTTATCTATTCTTATTTTTTTTTCTCCTTACTAATTATGTTTGCTTATATATATTATATCTAGAGAAATGGCTAGGGGTGGGGGATTAAGAAAAGGAAAAAGAAAGCCAAACAATAATGATAAAGAGGACAGTGTTGGAAAAAAAAGCTTCATAAGATCAATTTGATGCAGCTCTCCATCCACAACCTACAAGAGATTTTAATTTTATTGGTCAGTATTAAGTATCAAAGTTTTACATTCTTGTTGTACATTTTTTATGTAATTACTTTTTTAAAAAAATTGCTATTGTGTTATAGTACTAATTGATTTTATTGATTGTAATACGGCTGATGGAAAATCCAAGAGACAATAATTAGGTGTCATTATGGGGGTTATTTTATATTTTCAAATGGTAGATCATCTGTTAATGATAAGATAAAGGCGAAGGATTTTGACATCGACTTTGTGGCATATTTTGATATTTTAAATTTTTTGAAGGAGTGTGAATTCAATAAATTGAAAGATGACCATATTTATTAGCTAAATCCAACTAGTATTATTCGTGATCCTTATGATCTTGGTGCATTGGTAAGAATAGAAGAAGACCAAGATGTAAAACAAATGCTTCTTGTTTATGCAAGGTTTAGTTTTAAACCAATAGATTTATATGCCTTAAAGAAGGGATATGAAATTGTGCCAAAGAATACAAATGATGAAATTTTTATAAATCATGATTCAAGAGTAATAGTTGATGGGATTGAAGAAGAACAATGTATCAGGTATACTTTCATTATCTTTTTTGTTCTATGCAAGTTATTTAGATACTTCTATTGTAGTTCACTTAACTGATTGTTTTTTTCATGTATTTCTTTTAATTATTAACTTCAAACACTAAAAAGAGAAAAACAAGAGGACCTACACATTACATGAGACTTATTGGGTAGGAACCTGGACAAAAATTGCAAGAAGAATTTGATGAGAGCCATCAACCTATATGTGATAACTTCATAGATTTTATTTGGTTTTTAGGACAAACAGTTAGGAATATATCATGTTGCCATTTACATGTAAAGGAATCGAAAGAGATCGATAAAGTTGCCTGAAGTCATATGTGGCACATTACAAATGTAAGTCATACTTATTAAATTTTACTTTTAAACTTTTCTTAATTATATGTTTTTGTGTTTTTTTTATTTGAAGTATATTAATCTTAACTCTTTTTTTTTTTTTTCCTTTTACATTTAACATTTTCTTTGTAGGAAAAGTTCACTTTGAAGTTTCTGATGCAAGGAAAGAAGCTATATTTGGTCAAATGAATGCTTTGTATAGAGATTATAGACACAAGATGAAGAAAAAGTATTTTGACTCAAAAACAACTTATCAAAATCACATAAAAAAAACAAACCAAAGCATGTTATTACTAATGATTGGAGGTATTTGTTTAATCTTTGGAGTAAGGCAAAATTTCAGGTTAGTATGATTGGAGGCATTTGTTTAATCTTTGGAGTAAGGCAAAATTTCAGGTTAGTATGATTCAATTAATTAGCATTATTTGTTTTTGTCATTTTGTGGTTGAAATTGTTCAATCATTTTTAATTAAGTTAACAAAGTTATAATTATTATTTTCTATTATTTTTTGTTAGGAGAGAAGCATGAAGAATAAATAAAATAAATCAAAACGATCCATGCCTCCATACACAAGAACAAAAAGATATGCTTGATTAAGACATCAAATTGTATGAACAATATCTCCACATTATTGTTGGGCTCATTTATTAAGATGACATTTGAAAAACTAACCTCATAATATATTTTATGCCACAAGTATAATTTAATGATTTACTATTTGATTTTTTATTTATTTTGCATGATTTTTATTGATAGATAAAAGAACATGGAAAGGATCCTTCACATGTTGAGGTATGGCGTGAATTTCATAAGAGAAAGGGAGGGAAAGAAGTTGAACGTTCATCTATGTCATTGTAAGTCTCACTTTATATATTATTTTTTATTATACCCATTTAAATATTTTATGTTAAGAAGAAAAATTACTAGTTATCAAGCCCATTGATGCAATTATAGGTACAATTTGATCAATTAAAATAACAAGAAGAAGAAGGAGAAATTTTATTGGATGATTAGCAAATATTTTAAGAGATGCTTGGACCTGAAAGAAATGGTTATGTACGAGCATATGGCGCTGACAAAAGTAACTGAGTACTTTAGTGTTAGACCGTCAAAGATTGAATTAATGAAACAAGTTGAAGCAATCCAAAAAAAAAAAAAAAATGATCAATTAGAAGAGGCTAAAAAAGAAGCAAATGAACGAGTGGCAACAATTAAGAAGCAAATGGATGAGAAAATAGCAAAGATGAATCAAGAATGGGAAGAAAAATTTAAAATGATGTTGTTTGCTCTAACTCAACAAATTTCAGCAAGTAACCAAATTTCTACAACTTAAATTGTATGTCGAATTTCATATTCTTAATTAGTTTTTATTATTTTCTTTTACTAGCATAATAACTATTTATTCTTTTTTATATCAATTTTGTTAGGTCATCAATAGTTCTTAGATAGACAACAAAGCTTGTTATAGGAATCAACTGCATGTTACTTATGATTTTGGATTTTTAAGTTGCAAGTAATGCTTAGTTTTCAATAGTAGTTTGCTTTGAAACTATATCGAAGTGTACTTTTTATATTTTATTCATGTTATTGATATAGTGATTAAACACTTAGTTGTTACTCAAGCTATATAGATTTTAATTATATTTTTATGCTTTATTATGGAATCCTTAATGTTTGTCACAAATTAAAATAAATTAGTAACCATTATATAAATGGACATATAGTTGATTCTTGCCATAAAAATTTGTAATATTTTAAGTTAAACAATAATTAATGCAACCATTTAATTTTGTTATTTATAACAAAATAGGTCTAGTATTTTAGCTATGAATTTATTAATTTTATGGCCAGAAAGTTAACATACTTGCCATGATCTTTTTTTGGTTGAAGCAATTAGTTGCTTATTTTTGTCGCATATGTATATCTTATGTAGCAGGTTAGTAGATATCCAACTTTAATATGTCAGTCCCATAGATAAAATATAATTATATAAGCTACATTATAAAGATTATGGCAAGTTAGTATATTATTTTAGCTATGAGCTTACAGATCTGTGACTAAAATTTAAATATATTTGATACAATAAAATATTTATGACAAGTAAATTCAATTTTTAGTCATAAATTTAATATAGTGCAACTAAATTATAAACATGGCTACAAATAATAATGTAATGTAGCTAAAAACATCAATTATTTGCCATAAGTTGATTACTTTTGTGGCAAAAAAATTTATTCATTTGTCATATCATAAATAAGTATGTGGCAATAAAATATTAATAATTAGCTACAAAAGATGTAAATTCCATGGTTAACTTTTAGCTATGGCATTTCTTGCTACAGTAGCTATTTTTGTAGCTAAAGTATTTAGCCATAGGAATTTACTTTTTCAGCCACAATTTGTCCCGTGACTACATATACATAATCTTGTAGTGAAGTCTTATGTGAATGACTCAAAAATATTCAATTTCCAAATGAATATGTATCTAATATGGCTTGATGCATTAATATGCGCAAGCTGAAGTTGTTTCACATTAAAAACCATGATTTTCATGAGTTTATGCAACAATTACTCTTTATTCCTGTCCATGAGCTATTACCTTCACAAGTATGGAAACCACTCATGGAGGTAAGTATGTTTTTCAAAAAAAAAAAAAAAAAAACCTCAATGTACCACAAATTAGGGAGGAAGACATGACACATGTAGAAATTGACATTCCTTAAATTTTTAATAAGTTAGAATGGATTTTTCCTCTAAGTTTCTTTGATTCAATGAAATATCTAGTTGTATACTTAGCATATGAAGCAAAGCTGTAGGGCCTAGGTAGTATAGATTGGATGTATCCTTTTGAGAGGTACATTTCATTTGGTTATGTTCATTGTACTTTTCAATTTCAATTTCAATCCATTGATTTTTAATCTAACCATATGTTTATATTGTAGATTTCTTCGAAATTGTCAAAAATAAAACCTAGATTGAAGGTTCTATATTGAATGTATACTTAGTTGAAGAAGTTTCATCATTTTGCTCTTATTATTTCAAATTGTATGTGTATACATAGCACAAAAGAATATCATGAAATGATGATGGTGGACACTCTGAAATATGCAATATTCAAAGCAATTTGTCAATATTCACTCATCTAGAGAGACCATTTGGTAGACCTAAAAGCAAAATATTAATTGGCAAAAAATATCATATATCTCAAACATATATTCTTCTTAATTGTCATGAAGTAACAAAGTATGTTGAGTAAGTTATAATACCAATTCAGCTCATTATTTTGTAAATTTGTAAATAATGCTATACTAATATTATATTATTATAATTTTATGAAGCTTATACATTGACATATTGGAACACACTTTTACTAACGTATCCACTAATGAGGTTTATAAAAAGCTAGAGAAAGAATTTTTTTTATATTGGTTTAAGTCATATATGAGTATACACTAGCTAAAAATTATAACACTAATTATTCTATAACCAATGTAGCTAATTAGTTGTTGTATTTCTTTTAGGCAAATGATTCAATAAATGGAATCACAAATCAATTTATTACATATCACGCAAAAGGGTCCATTATGAAGTGTGATTATGTATCCTCCTTTACTTTGTAAATGGGTACAAATTTCACATTGAAAAATATAGTTCCAATAGGGTAACAATCAATAGTAGAGTAAGGATTAAGGTTTCCAACTATAGTGAAAATGCATATGACTATTACGATCGATTCATTGAGGTGCTACAATTGAAGTATCTTTCATTTCCAATAAAAAGAATTGTTTCACTTAAATGTGAATGGTTTGATCTAACACCTAATGTGGGAATAAAGTGCATGAAAATTATAATCTCATTGAAATCAACCACAAGCACCAATTTAATAAATATGAACCATTGATATTGGCAATGCAAGTTTGTCAAGTAAATTATGTTCCTTTTCCTAGTTTACAATGAGATAAAATCGACTGGTGGGTAGTTTTCAAAGTAAAACCTAGATCATTTGTTGAAATCAAAGATGAATGTATTATTAATACATTGTCTCAATCTTCGTTTCAAGAGGATGTTGAAAAGTTTCCTCTATTTGAAATTATAAATGATGAGCCCCTTGGATGTTTAAATGATCTAGGTGAGTCATTCATCAATTTAAATGATGAAAATGAAGATATTCAGTAAGATGACAGAATATAACTATAAATAACATTCGAATCATCAAAAAATATAATGTCTGAAGGTAATATAAAGTATGATGATTTTGAGAAAGTTATAACTTTTTTCCTTCAATTAGGCATTTATACACTTTATAATATTTACATAATAAATTTTACTTTTAGTATAATAATAATAATAATAATAATAATAATAATAATAATAATAATAATAATAATAATAATAATAATAATAATAATAATAATATGTAAATTCAAATGACATGTATACCTAGCATGTCGGGTACACTTTCTCGAGGTAGTTCAATAAGTAGAGGACATACCCGTGATAGCAGGTCGCCTCTACCACCACTTCCTCCATCCAACATAGTTGTATTGATGCCTACACTACAGTCTACTACAACTTTGTCTACATCATCCACTTTTTCAGGTTCGACTCCTCCAGTTCTATCCCCTACTACTTCTCCAGCTTTGTCTCCTTCCTCATCCAAAGGGCCATCTACGCCTATGAATCCTAATGATTCTTATACAGTGTTTACTCCTAAGTTACGATCCCGAATTTCTTTACAACATAAGAGGTATGTATTAATTACTTTTTCCACTTATGTCATTCAATGTTTAATAATTGTCACATTAACTATTTTTTTATTGTAAATATTTTTACAGTTTGCATCTGTTTGATAGATGCTCATATGCATGCCAAAATATCTTTAAGCCAAAGATTCATATAGATGGCTATAGTTGGAAAAATGTACCACAGTCTGTGAAGACCTTCTATTAGGAGGAGTTCAAGGTATGAAATGTTTTTTTATTTAGAGTTAAATTGCTTGAAAATTTTAATTTTATTTATTTACTAATTATTAATTTTTCTTCATTATTGTTACAAAATCAATTTTAGTAGGGCTAAATGATCAATATCTTGGCTTAAATAACCTTCTTTAAGAAGGCTACTTTGAGGTACAAGGATATGCTTCATGATTTGAAGCATAACGACAATGAGACTTGGGTGCCTGATGAGGCCTAGGATCATTGGCAGATGTAGTGGAGTTCTTCCCACTCTTAAGCAGTATCTCACCAGGCTAGCCTAAATAGGAAGACAAATAAAAGAGGTCCTAGCTTTGGTTCATCCAGACACACTGGGAGTCTATACCCTATTATGTGCATGTTAGACCATCAGTAATTAAGTGTATTTCAAATTTATGAATTACTCTTTAATTTTTTATATTTAAGTTTTTTTAATTTCTTCTTTTCATTAACTTAATAACAACTCAACTGTTAAGATAAGAAGTTATGCCCATCGATGTCTTTGTGTATACACACACAAAGCAATATGACATGCAAACCTTCATTGATACATGTTTGAGGACTGTTAATGTAAGTTATAACTTACTAATTTTATTTTAAATTTTTTCATGTATTATTATGATAATCACTCATACTTTATAAAATGCAAGATGATATCGATAACCAGCATGTTCAACTATTGCAAATAGCTCTAAGATCCAATGAGCCTCATAAGGTTTTCCTATTAGCAGTGAGGGGCCAAACGAGGGGTAGATTTATGGCATGGGTGATCAGACTCTTCATTTCTATGGCGAGTCCTTGGGTGCCAACTCTTCATAAGCTCCACTACATTCTACTGAGGGCTTGTAGCTAGAGGTCAAAAGGCAAGTAGATAAGAGGATGACATCTTATCATGCCTATGCCTAGTCTGTAAATATACGAATGCAAGTTATGGAGGATTGGTTGTATGTTGTGTCCCAGCAGACTGAGATACCTCTTCCATCTCATTTGCAGATGCCTATGCCACCCATTCCACCTTTTGCTCAGCCTCCCACTACTATTGCTTAGGCTTCATCTCCAATTGATCATCCTGCATCTGATCTTATTGCCTCTTATATTGATGATTTTTTGGCCAATCAGGATGATGCAATAGATAATTAGCTTTTATAGTTTTTTCTTTGTATAACACTTTGACTCTTTTTTTTTTTTGTATATATTTACATTTAGGTGTGTTTGTGTATGTGTAATTTAGAAATCTTTAAAAAATGAACCAATAAAACACTGATGGACTACCAATGAAAATAATTGAAAAAATTTTTTATTTAATATATCCTAACATATTATTGACAAAAATTTGCAAATTTTAAAAATAAATTCTTAATATACCAATAGATTGCTAACAAATTTGCTTTTAAACTTTCAATGAATTTTTCGATTGATAAGTTTTGTAGGTAACAATCAACAATTTTTAATCACATTTGTCAATAGATTTTATGTCCTAATTTTGTCAGTAACTTTTCCAACGGATTGCTTTTTGCATCGTAAATCATTACTAACTAATACTTTTTCGATAAATTTTCTTCGTTAGTATTTCATTGATAAATTACATGCACTAACAAAATCGATATAATCATTAATGGATTTTTCTGTTGGAAATTATGTTATTTCTTATAGTGATGTCATCAATACAAAGATATACAATTACACCATAATCCTTAGTGAATTTAGAGTATATACACCTGCCTACTCCATTACGACAAAAGCCAAGTGACAAAATAACATTATCAAAATTTTCATGCCATTGCGTAGGAGATTGCCTAAAAGCATATAAAGATTTCACCAATGTGAAAATTTTCTTTTCATATCTTATAAGTATAAATCCTTTAAGTTGCTCTATATAAATCTCTTCATTAAGATCACTATTTAGAAATGCTATTTTCACATCCATTTGCCGAATATATAATTGTATATGGATTCTAAAGCAAACAAAACTCTTATATAAATAATTCTTGCTACAGGAGATATGTATCAAAGTAATTAATTCCTTCCTTTTGTCTAAAATCTTTTGCTACCAATCTTGCCTTAAAGCTTTGTAAAGAATTGTCAATGTTATACTTTCTTTGAAATACCCATTTACACCCAATATGTTTAAAATTGTGTGGTGGATCAACTAATACCCATGTACCATTAGATAAAAGAGAATTCATTTCATCATTTATTACTTCTTTCCAAAATTCAAAATCTCTAGAAGTTATCGCCTTATTATATGTTTTTGGATGCTTTTCTAAATGTAAAACAAATGGTGTCTTATTCAATACCTCTTTTCTATCTCCTATAACTAAGAACATTATTGCTTGAGTAGAAATAAAGTATGAACCTAAGTTCTCCTTCTATACTTTTTGACTTCTTCTAGGATCACTATAAGGCTGAACCATCTTTCTCTTATTATTTGAAGAACTATGATTCACAATAATATCTTGTGTAACTTGTGTTCCATAAACTTCTTCATTCATCTAAGTACACATAGTCAAATCTATAAGACAATTTGTTTCCAAAAAGTCAACGTCTTTAAACTTTATGATAACATTTGAGCTTATGTCCAGTAACCTATATGCATTTGAATTTTTTGCATACCCTACAAAAATACTTTTTAGAGCTTTAAGCCCTGATTTGATACATTTAGGATTTGGAACTATATGATAAGCTAGGCAGTCCTATACCCTTAAATAATTCAAGTTTAATTTTCTTCATTTCCATGCTTCATATTGAAAAGTTTTAGTTTCTTAAAGGGTGTTTGATTGTGCACATGCCATGTTGTTAACAAGGCTTTTCCCCCATAGATTAGCTGCTAATTTTACATGTGGTAGCATATCATTAATCATATCTACCAACATTCCATTTTTTCTATTCAGCCAAACCATTTGGAGTACAAAGTGCATTAGTTTGATGAATTAATCCATTAGCTTCACAAAATTTTAAAAAAAAAACATTTCAAAAATATTCAATATTACGATCACTATACAAAAACTTTAATTTTCTTTTCCAATTAAGATTTTACTAAAGCTTTGTAACTTTTAAACATATCAAAAGCTTGATCTTTTGTTTTCATTAAATAAACATGTGTAAATCGATAATGATCATCTATTAAAAATAATAAAATACCTATTTCTTCCTCTAGTTAAATGATTGTTTAATTCACATATATTAGAGTGCACAAGTTCAAGCACTTTAATTGTTCTTTCATTCTTTAGAAATGGATTCTTAGTCAATTTTTGCTTGTATACATATTTTAAATTTTCCATAATGATTTTTAGTATCCCAAATAATTAACCCATGTTTAGACAAAAATTTAATCGATCTATAATTAAAATGTGATATAGGATCAAGCCACAAATTAAAAGATTTAAGAGTATAACTAAAAACTTTAACTTTATTGATACTAAGTTTGAACATGCCATTGCAAGAATTTTCTTGACCAACAAATACACCATTTTTAGAAAAAAAAAATATCTTTTATACCTCTAAGACAACCTTTAAGCCTTTCTTACATAACAAACTTGTAGAAATCATATTCTTCCTAAAATTAAGAACGTGAAATACATTCATTAATACTAATTTCAAGCTAGAGGTAAAATGCAATTCAACAGTTCCTTTTTTAAGCACCTTAGCAGTATCATGGTTTCCCATCAAGACTTTTTCAATATTTGCAACAACTTCATAATTTTTGAATAGATTTTTATCATGGCAAACATACATGGTAGCACCAGAATCATACCACCAATTTAGTTGACTTATTATCTATTGTCATGTTGTATTTTGTTATCTAACTAATTTTGAGACTTGTTACCATAACAATAATTTTTGTTTGATTGATGTTCAACAACATTAGCCTTCTGTCCTGCATTTCTCTCTATTTTCAACTTCTTATAAAACCTACATTCTTTCTTAAAATGGCCTATTTTTGATTTATTTTTCTTATTAGTGGCCTAACTATCAATTGAAACATCAAGATTTTTTCTCCTATCTAGATATGTTTCCTGGTTTTCCAGTTTTTTTGCTGCTAATCTCAATATAATTAACCTTTGAACCAAACTCTAAAGCAAACTTGTTCTCATGAATGCGAGTTTCTTCTTCAATTTGAATATGCTTTATGAGTTGATCTTTGCAAAAATCTTCAGAACTGTGTAACAACTTTTTTCTATAATTATTCCAAGTGATTGACAATTTTGCAAGTAACCACTTGTAATTAATTAGACACTTCTCTTTTCATACCCTTGAGTCTAGACAACACAATCAATTCATCTACTTAGTCCATGACATATTTAATATCCAACATTTGAAGCTCAAAAAATGTCATTCTTAGAAATATGTTTGTATCTTGCTTTTCAAACGTATATTTATTCTCCAATGCGTTCCAAATTTATTTTAGAGATTTGATTTAATAAAATAAGACATATAGTCTATCAAATATAGAATTTAAAATGTATCTTTTACAACAAAATTCATCTTCCATGCATTTCCTGTGAGATGCCTTCATTGCTTCACTTTCTCTCTTAAACGATTTTGGAATTATTAGTAAATTGGTACTTGGTAGATAAGTAAACACCTAATTCTATGAGAAAATAAAATAACCTATTCTTCCAACGAGAAAAATTTGTTCCATTAGAATGTTCCAACTTGAGCACATTTTGTTCACAACAAAATAAAAAATAATAGTTTCCATTTTTAATTTCCTTAAGATTGTTATTAAAAATAAGATGACAATATTGTGTGTGAGAACACTATCCTTAATGAAATTATGCCCCACTATATTGCTCCTAGATTTAATGGTGATTCCCTTTAAGATTCATAAAAATAATTAAAAAACTTTATAGCAAAATCAAAAATTTCTCTAAAGATTAGTTAGAAAAAATATAAACACATTTTTTTGGTAATTTAGTTTGAAAGAAAAACGTCTCATTGAAGAAGCACTAACAATTAAAAATTATAGACAAAATAAATGTTAATTGGTAGTTATGTTCCTCTCCCAAAGATCCTTACAAAACCATCAAATAAACACTACAAATATTTTCACATAGGTCTGGTCTAAATCATGATAAAACCCCTTACTCGAGAAGGTCTAGATACTTCCATCTTAGTCGTTCTCAAAGATGCTAGGCATGCAAGTTTTCAAGATTCTCTCTTGAGTTCAGTAAAGTCTAACCTTTACAAAGGACCAATCTATTTTAATTGTTATCCTAACATCATCTTGACAAACGTATCCTAAAAGCCATGACTTTACAAAAAATAATTACAAAATGCTTGAAAGATCCATCCCAATAGCTATTATTTATGAAATACATTATAAAGCCATTGTGGAAACCTTTGTTTACAAATACAGGTTTCATTCCTAAAAGGGAGAAATGCTTTTATTACAAATAGATCTTAAAAGGTCAAATACTATCATCTCAAAATCCATCCAATGGAAAAGGTTTCTCTAAAATTCCAAAATAGCTTAAACTAAACATCATGTTTGTAATTATTACCCAATATCAAGATGGGAAAGTAAAATTGATGTTTGATAGGTCATCAACTAGTATAAGATACTCTAATGGAAGCGCCACACAATGTACCATAGAAGTGGGAAGGGTTTCTAAACTCCCTCATGTCATTTATGCTTCTTATACAAACATACCTCATAGGTATTCTACATTAGATCTACCCAATCCTACACTAAAAGTAGTAGATTACCATAAAAAATATCCAACAACCCATCTACATAGAGGGTACGATACCTTTAGGCCAAAATAAAGAACAAGAAGAACCAATACCCACACCTTTCTCTCTAACACCATTAATCATAACCCAAAATATAAACAATGAAGTTTTTATTTTGGAAAAGGAGTTTGAATTAAATAAGAAATACTTACATGAAGACTTCTATGCTTCTTACAATATAAAGAAGAAAACTTAGTTTTTAAAACATTTTTCAGACAAAAAGGAAGAAAATACAAAAGGAATATTTCAATTTTATTCTTCAACATCGAACACAGATATTGTTCTTTAACCCGTTTAAGATATATGCCTCTTAGAATGAAATTGAATACCCATATTGAAAGTCCATCAACCCTGTCACTTTAAGAAGTAAACTGTCAGATTGGCAGGTTAATGGCAAAACAATCTAATTTGAGCACCCTCCAGTTAGATAGATCACTTTTCCTCATTGTGATACACAAATTGAAGCCTCTCCTTACAAAATTGTCCAAGATGAAACTACAAACATAAAAAACATGGTTTTACAAAATAACTTTATCAATGTCAGTCTCCAAACCATAAGAAAATAATTAACCCGAATAGAAAACCATATCTAAAGGCCTGATGAAGAAAAACCCTCCAACTAAAAACTTAAGATGCTTGTTTTTAAGCCTTACTAAATATCCAAACTTAGCTAACAATAAATATAAGAAAATAAGACTAAATTCATGAAAGCCATTATAGATCATATGAGCATGATTAAGGTGTCAAAATCATCCAAAATGGTGGCACAAGAAATGCCACAATTCAAAACCATTAGCACCATTAACCAAAACGCTATACAAACTTCCAATACAAGGTCTCTCAGATGAACAAACTTCATTGGCAAGTCAATTTTCCTAAACCTACAACACTAGATCTAGATACTGAAAACAAACCTAGTATCCTAAACTAGTCCAAATATAATGTCTCATCCATATATGAATGGAAGACATATATGTGCTTTCTTCTAACAAATCGCCTAAGATATTCAAATATAAATTTAGTTGACATAACTTGGGTTACATGTTATCTTCATGTGTTAAAGAAAGCAAGAGATGAAGGATAGTTACTAAAGATTCTTAAAATAAAAACTCAAATTGATATTAATGATGGTTTAAAATTCAAACTCCCACTCAGTAGAAGCTTGTTAAACAAAACAAAAAAGAGGGATAAAGATACATTATAGTTAATGCTACCAATTATTGTGTTCTCTAAAAGTACAAATCTTTTTCAAATACCATAGCTCCTTTTCAAATTCTGCAGTGCCTTTTGCCATTTGATTCTCCATTTTGAGCAGAGGGTGAGAAGTTATTAAACCTATAAAATGAAACTTTCTTTGGTACCCAGTTGCTTTTAGATCCATGGGGGTTAGCAACATAACATGCTCATCTCTCAACCTAGCATTGCAAAAGTATACTTTATGGCCATAATTTCCATAATAAAAGCATTGTCAAATAAATGCTTTCTTAAGCTCTTGTGTGGAGCAAGTGTGAGGTGGCTTCCGAAAGGATTGATGCCTAACAAATGAAAAAATCTTTGCATTCTTGACATGCCTAGTTCTATAAATAAAGTGTGATTTATCTTTGGCCTGTGAGAGTGAGAACAATTATGATCATGCACATGAGCCTTTTATATATGCACCTTAGAGTGAGCGTGATCATGTGTAATTTTTCTTGTAGGTGTAAAGTGTAGCACATTTTGACTTCCTGGCTTATGAGATGCATATATATAAGCATGATTAGCCTTTTGTCTAGGCTTTTTAGTGTATGCATGTGCTAGTGTTGTGCTCTTAGGCTTGCATTGACATTAGCCTTTTGTGAAGAGCTTTGTGATTTAACACTCTGAAGCCTAGGTGTTCTAGAAAGTAAAACTCTAACAAACATGCTTTTAGAAGTAAAGAAGGAGGCATGATTATATCCAATACCATTTTTCACACTAGTATCTTTTTGAGAACTCAAAAGAAAATCCAATTTTTCTTTTCTTTTAGTAAAATTTAAAAGAGAGTTTTTCAAATCCAAAACCTCCTTTTAAACTATTCTTTTTTTTTTTGGAAAGAGATTCATAAAATTTCTTGTAAGAGTTTAACTCTTCATTTTTCCTTTCGAAAGCATTAATTTTCATTTTCAAAAATTTGCTTTCATTAGAATCCAAGAAAAGTGTTTTAAAAGCAATTCCTCGTTTTCTTTTCTTAAACAGTTAACTTCTTTAAGAAGCTTGTTGGATTAAGGTAGTTAACCCAAGTCTTGGACCTCTTTTGATATTGACAAATGAGATTGGTCATGTTTAATGTTTCAAATTAGTGTTGTTTTACAGCCCTTTGGTTTTTATCTAAGTTGGAAGTTGGATGTAGCTCAAAATCTTTAAAGTATGAAAAGTGTCTTCCAAATCGCGATCGCTACCTTGGATTCACGACGGCGATTCATTAGAAGACTTGCAAGAAGTCAAGTAGGAGAAATCAAGAGGCTTTTCTTGATCGTGATTCATCTAAATGATGGAGTCCAAAATTGACAGACGAATTCGCGGTGTGTGTCACGCTTTAGTCGCGACCTCGAATTTTAAAGTAACTCAAGAGGGAAGCAAGTCCATAATCACAGCATGACAAGTGCCCTAGCTGACCGTTGGAAATCAAATTTTGTAAAGACATCTTGTTGGTAGCGATCGCGAATTATGAGGAAGAAGATGACCATCTTGGATAGATGAATTCGCGTCCTTCTATTGCGGGCTGTACAACAATGATCGTGACCACGACTTATGAAAGCAGGTGAAAGGCAATGACTACATTTTCTTAGTAAACCAATTAGAAGTTTCCATGTGGATTAGCCGTTCGACACAAACGAAGTTTTCTTTAAGGAATTCAAAATTCGTGATCGCGAAAGTGTAGCAGCGACCGCAAATTGAGACTGTCAAGCATTTAATGCAAAAATCTGTCTAGCACACTTTGAAGATCTTGTACCAGTTTTATTGCAACGTCTCTTTAGTGTGTAGAGGCTATAAATACCTCATCAAATAGATGTAAATGCAAGAGAATTAATAACTTCATAACCAAACTCTTGCAATTTTGCTACTCAATCTTTTCTCTTCTTTAATTGATTATTTGGTGTGAGCATAAACACCATTTGTAAAGGTTGAAGTGTTAACCTGTTAAAACACACTAGAGAGGTTGTTATGTGAGCCTAAAAAACATGTGTAAAGGTTGTTGTGTGAGCCTCTAAAACACAAGTGTAAGGGTTATTGTGTGAGCCTTAGAAAACACAAGTGTAAAAGTTTGGTGTGAGCTTGAAAACAACATTAATAGTTAGTGGAATACCCAATTGTTGAGAATTGGGGAGTTGATGTAGGGTCAATTATACCCGAACCACTATAAATCGTGTGTCTTCATTTCTCTTTTGCTCTTCTATTTTTAATTTTTACACTCCAATTCAACCCCCCTTCTTGGTGCTAAGGGCCAACAAGTGGTATCAGAGCCAAGCTTCACAATTAAACCTTTATTAGGTGAATAAAGATCATGGCACAAGAAGGAATACACATACACCTCAAACCCTACTTTGATGGAGCTGACTATACTCACTGGAAGTATAGGATGGAAATTTACTTTGACACAGATGTGGTAGATCTCTGGGATGTTATAGTCAAAGAATGAAAGCCACCCACTAAGGTAGTGGATGGAAGTGAAGAATTCATTCCAAGAGAAGAGTGGGTTAAAACACATAGAAGATCAAATGGCAATAACAAAATAGCCATGACAATTCTACTAAGCTCTCTTTCAAGAGAAGAGATTGGAAGAGTACAACATTGCCAAACAGCTCATGGGATATGGAAAGCATTGGAGAACTATCACAAAGGCACCACATTGGTGAAATCTAGCCGGCTAGAAACATATGTGACGGAGTGAGAATTATTCATGATAAAGGAGAATGAAAGCATCACCGACATGACCAACAGAGTCCTATCAATCATCACCAATATGAAGCAGTTTGGTAGGATTCTCACAAATCATGAGGTAAACTCTAAAATTTTGAAATCTTTGCCTCTTGAGAAGTTTGGTGCTAGAGTGTACAGTATTCAAGAATCCAATCCAAAAATAGAGAAGGTGCAAATAGATGTCTTGATAGGCAAACTCTTAACTCATGAGTTAGCCTTAAAGAAAGATGAAGAGAAGAAGAAAATGAGGAGTCAAGGAGAAAATCTGAAAAACATGAGAAGAGAACCTTGGCATTCAAATCCTCATTAAAGGAGAAAGAAGTAGAAACTATCTCTAATGATGAAGAAAGTGACAATGAAGAAGAAGAGCTAGCAATGCTCTTAAAAAGGACCAAATAGTTAATCAGAAGGAGAAAAAGAAAAGAAAAAGCTTTAAGAAGACAACTCCTAATCTTAGAGAGAAATCAAATGAAGTCGCTTGTTATGAGTGTGGCAAATAAGGCCACATCAAGCATGATTGTCCCAAGTTAAAGAAGAATAATAAATGGGACAAAGAGAAGAAGAAGAGTTTCTCAGCCACTTGGGATGACAGCTCAAGTGAAGAAGAGGAAGAAAGAGAGGTGGCCAACATATGCTTTATAGCACTAGGGGACTTTTCACAAGAGGTAAGTACATCTTCCCACTCTAATTCTGATTATGAGGTAGATGATATAGATGAAGAGCTTTTAGAAACTCTAACTATAAAGTGTGACAAGTATAAGTCACAAATTAAAACCTATAGGAAGAAGTGCTCCAAACTAGAAGATGAATACAAGTTTCTACATGAGCTTGTAAATGAATTGAAGACTTCTAATGAAGAACTCAAGAAATCTGTTGAAAAATTATCTACATCATCTTCTTTCTTAACTTCACTTAGAAAGGAGAATGAATCTCTTAAAGGAGACGTCATTGAGCTTAGAAGCTCAATCTCTAAATTCCATAAAGGAAAAGAAGCTTTAGACACCCTTATTGTGTCACAAAGACCACCTTTAATTAGGTATGATCTAGGTTTTAATGGAGCTTCATCATCTTCTACAACTACATTTGTTAGAGCTTCACAACCTCAAACCTCAAGCCTCAAGCATTAAAGTAATTGGAAAGAAAAGTGCTCCTAGCACTAAGCCTCCTAAGCCTAAAGGCAAAGGGAAGGCTTTCCAAGGCTCTAGAGCTAAGACTCAAAGAGCCAACCATGCTTATATGTACAACAAAAGGCATGGTCATCCTCATAGAAAATCCTCTCCTCCTACTCATCATACATGCACATGCATGCATTCACATGACCATGGTATGAGAAGGCCTCCTATTCATACTAAATTCATACATAGGAGAGAGACTAACAAGTCTAATCTCCAATGCCACTATTGCATGAAATATGGGCATATCAACATACATTGCTTTATTAGGAAGGCTCACCTCAAGTTAGAGGACCCTTCAATCATTAACCCCCTAGACCCAAGTATGCTTAGGTATGAAAGAAAAGGTGATTGAATCTTATTTTATAGGGAAATATGACTATCACCAGAGCAAGTAATTGGCATGTGGATAGTGGTTGCTTAAAGCATATGACCGAAAATAGAAGACTATTCACATCACTTAAAGAGAAAGAAGGTGGAGATGTCACATTTGGTAACAATGCCAAGGGTAAGGTAATTGGCATTGGTACCATAGGTAAGGATGGTTGTTTATTAATTGATAATGTCTTATTAGTTAGCGGTTTACAACATAATTTGTTAAGTGTAAGTCAATTGTGTGACAAAGGTAATAAGGTCACCCTTGATCCTAGAGAATGTCAATTCACCACTTTGGGGGATGTTAGGTTATTTTCAAGGGTGAAAGGAAAGACAATACCTACTCAATTGACTTAGATAATTTGGCTAACCAATCTTTCAAGTGTCTTATGTCTTTAAGCAATGAAGCTTGGTTATGGCATAAAAGGCTTGGGCATGCAAGTATAGATCTTCTTCAAAGCCTATCCAAAGGGAAGTTAGTGGAAGGCCTTCTCCAGCTAAACTTCACTAAAGATAAGACATGTGGCCCATGCCAAATGGGGAAGCAACATCAATCCTCCCGCAAATAAAAAAATGTTGTAAGTACATCTACACTACTTCAATTTATTCACATGGACTTGATAGAACCTACTAGGAGTGCTAGCTTAGGTGGAAAGCATTATGCATTAGTCCTTGTAGATGACTTCTCTAGGTTTACTTGGGTATCTTTTCTAGCTCATAAGAATGATTCTTTTGATGCTTTTAAAAGCTTTGCAAAAAGAGTTTCAAATGAAAAATGTTACTTCATAACTTCTATTAGAAGTGACCATGGAAAATAATTTCAAAATGAATCATTTGAAAATTATTGTTTGGTGAATGAAATTTTTCATAATTTTTTAACTCCTAGAACACTACAACAAAATGGTGTTGTAGAAAGGAAAAATAGAACTTTAGTAGAGATAGCTAGGACAATGCTCAATGAGTATTCATTACCTAATTACTTTTAGGCCGAAGCCATCAATACCTCATGTTATATTGCAAATAGAGTTTTCAAAAGAGCCATTCTCAATAAAACCTCTTATGAGCTATAGAATGGTAGAAAACCCAAGATCTTATATCTAAGAGTATTTGGATGCAAGTGCTATCTTTTAAATACCAAGGATAATCTTAGGAATCTTTTTAGTCTATTCCACCTCAAGTAAGGCATATAGATTCTTCAATAAAAATTCTATGGTGGTTAAAGAGTCTATGAATGTTGTCTTTGATGAATCTAGTAAACTTGATCTAGGGAAAGGTATTTTTGTTGATGATCTTGTAGGTGATCTTGAAAAGCTAGAATTAGAAGAAACTACAAGAAAAGATGATAAAGACATAGAGAAAAGTGAATAAGCAATGATGGATGAGGAACCACAACATCAACAAGAAGATGAACCAAGACCGGAGCTACCTAAAGATTGGAGATTCTCCAAGTATCACCCCAAGGACTTGATTATTGGTGATACCTTAAGGGAGTAAGTACTAGATCTCAACTTCATCCTTTAGATAATAATCTTGCATTTGTTTCTCAATTAGAGCCAAAGTCAATTGATGAGGCTATTGATGATGAAAGTTGGGTACTTGCTATGTAAGAAGAACTCAACCAATTTGAGAGAAATAAAGTATGGGAACTTGTTCCTAGGCCTAAGGAACACCCAATTTTAGGTTGTAAGTGGGTGTTTAGGAACAAGTTAGATGAGCAATGTGTCATCACTAGAAATAAGGCTATATTGGTTGTTAAGGGATACAACCAAGAGGAAGGCATAAACTATGATGAAACCTTTGCCCCCGTAGCAAGAATAGAGGCCATTAGGATTCTCTTAGCATTTGCATGGCATATGAATTTTAGACTTTTTCAAATGGATGTTAAGAGTGCTTTTTTAAATGGCATTATTGAGGAGGAAGTTTATGTTGAACAACCTCCCAGTTTTGAATCACATTATTTTCCAAACCATGTTTTCAAATAAAACAAAGCCTTGTACGGATTGAAACAAGCTCTAAGAGCTTGGTATGAAAGGCTTAGTTTGTTTCTTATACAAAATGATTTTGAGAGAGAAAATGTTGATACTACATTATTTGTTAAAAACCACAAGCATGACACTTTGATTGTCTAAATCTATATTGATGATATTATTTTTGGTGCTACTAATGAATCTCTTTGTGAGGATTTTGCTAAGTGTATGACTAAGAAATTTAAAATGAGCATGATGGGAGAGCTCAAATTCTTTCTTAGTCTACAAATTAAGCAACTCAAAGAAGGGATCTTCATCAACCAAGCCAAATACACAAAGGAAATTCTAAAGAAATTTGGCATGGAAGGATGCAAGGTAGCAAAAAATCCAATGAGTAGTACCATCAAGCTAGATAAGGATGAGTCAGGTACGATGGTAGATGAAAAGAGATAT
>CATIWR010046278.1:0-15513 GCA_949677035.1 Omphalea diandra | reverse complement strand
TGAAATAAAATTTAATGCAAAAGAGTGAACTTGCATACTCAGTAAGTAAATGCATAACGATACTTCAATCTCAAATAACATAATAAACATTTAAATATTAATAATTCATCATCATATCCATGCATGAAACAAAAAGTTTTTACTCTTAAATGCCACATAGGCTATCAATATCACTGCCCCAAAGGCTTTCATTTTTGGTTGTTACGTAGGCCATAAATATTGTTGCCACACAAGCTATTGAATGTTATTTCCACACATGTTGTTATATTTTATTGCCACACAGGCTATAGATATCATTGCCACACAGGCTATCAAATATTATTGTCGCACAAGCTGTTATATTTTATTGCCATACAAGCTATAGATATCTTTGTCACACAGGCTATCAAATGTTATTGCCACACAAGCTATTATATTTTATTGCCACACAGGCTATAGATATCATTACCACTTAAGCTATCGAATGTTATTACCACACAGGTTATAGATATCATTACCACATATGCTATGAATAGTGCTACTTGCCAATAACATCAAGTATTATTCTTTCAAAAAATCAATTATAAATCCACCAAAATTTCATTAATATAACACCTAATAACAACACCCATAACTTTGGCAGCTCATATCACCACATACTCTCATTCCCAAGTCATAATTTATCAACGCTTCATGAAAATAAATAAATCAAGAGTATACCAATCTTTTCATCAATGTAATCCTCAATTTCATCATATTAAACAACATTTCATTCCATTGAGTATATGTTCATGGCATTTAACCAATCACATGTATAGTACCATTAGCTATTTACTTACCTCCTCATTCAAGCTCATTAAGCCGTAGACGGTCCCGACTTATTCCCACTATTATCTTCAATGTCTCGAGGACCTATTTCGGTACACCAAATCAATCCATGATGATAAAGTAAGATTTTTCATATTGTTATGCAACTATGGCATGATTCATGCAAGTGGACCTAGTGTTTATGTATATTTTCCTTATATGGCAGCTTGAGCTTGCTATACTCTCACATAAATAACTCTAGATATACTCATCCCAATTGCTTGATTTTTTTTTCAAACAAACTAGACACATAATTATATAATATATTCAAATTTTAAGACAATATCAGACACAAACAATGTGGTGAATTTTTTAATTTTGCCCTATTACAATGTCATCTTAGTCTGAGTAGGTCTTACATTATTAAGTGTATCTCAAATTATACAAATCCAGTTGCAATAATAATCTACCATCAGTTACAAAACATATAAAGGAACATTTTTCATGTTTTACTCATTGTCTAATTAAGTCTATAATGTCACCAAAACAAAGGACCCAATCGCAAGGTGAGCATATTTGTAACATGTTGAAAAACAGTCATGATGAAGGGACAATATCTCAACAAACATGCTGGATTTGGCAAAAATATTTCGCAGGCATGTAGATCAGACATAAATATATAACTTTTAATTTTGGACCATCATCAAATTCTGAATCTATGGCCATCAAATTCTTGGAAAATGAAATTAAAAGAAATGTGAGGTTTCATCCAAGTACAAGGTCAATCCCAATCAATGAGTATACCTTTCCACACAAAAAATCAATCAAAACTGATTTACAAGTATTTAGAGGGGATATATAGCTACAAATTTCATGTTTTGAACTTTGTCAAAATCAAAACTTAAGGCCATCAAAATATAGGAAAACAAAAAGACTGAGGTCATTTCTGTTGGTTATGAACCAGCCCTAATGAAGGAGCCATAACTCCTCACACACACTAAATCAAGCAAAACTGTTTCATATGAATTTATTTAGGATATGAAGCTACAACTTTCATATTTTTCACTTTCCCTAATTCCTATTCTAGGGTTATGAAATCGTGGGTAAAAAATCATACTCTAACAGCAAAATCCAACACAAACAGCTCTTGTTCTCTTAAATTTCAACTTCCATCCAAAAGCTCTACCTCAATTGCTCCATAATTCTTACTAACCATGCATGATTAACATGTCATGAGAGGTTAATTTCAGTTGAGAAGAAGATAAATTAACTTACCTATTATCATAGAATTAGAAAACCTTAAGACTCTTTACTAGGCAGCCCACACTTTTTCCTTTCCTTCTTCTTCATTTCTTTCTTTCTTCGTTAGCTCTCTCTTTCTTTTACTGTATCTCACATCTAAACCCTCAATTCTGATCCTAAAAGGTTAAAAATTACACTTGTAAGCCTATTGCAACAAGACAAAATCATGGTGTTTCATTTCTATTGGTTGGAAGTTCATTTTTCCTTTTTTAATCCCTCTTATTCACTCCTTAAGTACCTTCATCCATCTCATAATCTCTAGATGCTCCTTATACTTTTAAATAAGCTCTAAAATAACATTATTTATGATACTATAACATGCACACAACATAAGATAAATTGCCATACGACCATACAAAGATTACATATATGTTCAAGTGTCCCAAATGTAATGGTGCAAGTATCATCGTCATGTTTCTCCAATTCACATGTCTAAACAATTATTTATCTAATGCATATATTCAAATATAATGTAATTAAAATGCATATAATTTGGGTTGAGGATGTTATAGAAAGAGAGAGAGAGAGAGAGAGAGAGAGGAAAAGAGGGGCATAATGTTTAAAAACTTGAGATTTGGAAGGGCATGGCCATGTGCACGGTCGTGCGGTATAAAAATTAGGCATACAATGGTCATGCAGAAAGGTCGTCTCTTGAGGGAAAATTTCTATTCGATTGGATTAAAGGTGTACGATTATGTGTAAAGCCATGCATTCTAGGGTTAGCAAAGGCTTGACTATGTGTTGAGACTATGCCTCAAGGAACTTCTGCATGACCATGCATCTTAGTTGTGTGTTATATAAAAAAATTTTTCAATCGATGCCTTTATGATACATGTTATGTGCATGGCCATGTCTTATCTTGAACTTTACTTTCTATGAGAATTGAACATTAATATGGCCATAAATCTTAACCTTTATGGTCATATAACATCTTTTACAAACATAAAATCAATTAAAAATCATAAAAAAAAAATTGATTTCAAATATTAAAGCAATAAACACATCAAACAATTGTAAGTTAAAAAATTATTATCAAAGATAAAAGTGAAAGAAAACTCCCCTAAACTATTCAAAGGTTGTAACCCAATTCCTTACATGGACAATGTTAAAAGAATAAAAATAAATAAAAGAAAAAAAGATAAGTAAATCTAAACACGCAACTAAAGACAATGGTAAAGTAATAGGGAGTTGCCTAAAGAACATGCTTGCTTGGATTTTTAGGAAGTGACATTTAAGAGATGGAAAGTCTCCCCCCTTTGGCAAGAGATCTTGTCATAGTATGGCTTCAAGTGGTGCTAGTTGATCTTGAAAGTTTTTCCTTTTAAATTGGCAATGCCAATGGCACCGTTAAGGGTAAATTTTACAATTTTAAAGGTCTTGACCATCTTGATTTGAGTTTATCCAGGAAGAACCGCATCCTTGAATTGAATAAGAGAACTTGTTGCCCTTCCTTGAAGTCTTTTGGTATTATATGATGATCATGCCACTACTTAGCCTTATCCTTAAAGATGTGGTTGCTCTCATAAGCTTAAATTCGAAAGGCCTCAAGCTTATTTAGTTGGAGCTTTCTCTTTTTATCAGTAAGATTCATATCAAAGTTATATGCCAATAAGCTCTATGCTCTAATTTTATTAATAAATGACATGTTTTTCCAAACATTAAAGGATATGAAGTGGTATCAATTAGGGTCTTATAACTAGTTCTATAAGCCTAAAGTGCATCGAAAAGCTTCAAAAACTAATCTTTCCCTAATGAGTTGACAATCTTCTCTAAGATTTTATTTATCGCCTGATTAGATACCTTTACTTGGCCACTTGTTAGAGGATGGTAAGGTGTGGCTATCTTATCATTGACCCATATTTCTTCAATAAGGCTTTGAATTGCCAATTACAAAAATACAATCTATCACCACTAATTGTTACACGTGGAGTTTTAAAATTTATTAGTACGTGTCTCTTTAAGAACCAAATCACTACCGTAGCATCATTAATTATAGTTGTTGTGGTTATTACCCATTTGGACACATAATTAACTACCACCAAAATTTATTCATTCCTAAAGGATTTGGCAAGGGTCCTATAAAGTTGATACCCCAAACGTCAAAGAACTCTACCTCAATCATTGAATTCAAAGGCATCTTATTTCTCTTTGAGATATTACCTACTCATTGGCACCTATCATGAGGCTTTACAAAAGCAAAAGAATCAGTAAATGATAAGGCCAAAAGAATTGACTTTGGAATACCTTAGTTATCATTTAGATGGACCAAAATATCCTCCACATTATCATGCATGGCAATAAAGTAAGATATCTCCCATCTCCTATTTAACACACATCTCCTTATGATTCCATTGGCATACTCCATAAACAAATAAGGCTCTTCCCAAAAATAGAATTTAACATCATACAAAAACTTTTTCCTTTGATGGAAATTAAAATCATAAGGAAAGATTTTGCTTACCAAATAATTAACTTAATCAGCATACCAGGGTGTTTAGAGAGATTAAGAAGGAAGAGTTGCTCATTTAAGAAACTTTCATTGATAAAGACACTTACCTCATCTCCTTGATTATGCTCTAATTGAGATACATGGTAAGCCATTATTTTTTTTCATATACTTTCTTATCTCTAATCTTTAAGTCAAACTCTTGAAGCAATAGTACCCACCTTATAAGCCTTAGTTTAGCATCCTTTTTAGTAAGTAAATATCGAATGGTTACATAATCAATATAAATAATCACATTAGAATAAAAAAAATATGATCTAAATTTATCAAAAGCAAAAATTATAACAAATACTTCTTTTTCTATGGTGGCATAATTGATTTGTGCCTCGTTGAGAGCTCGACTTGCATAATAGATGACATTAAGCTTTTTGTCCTTCCTTTGCCCCAAAATAGCTCTTTTAGCAAAATCACTTACATCACACATCGACTCAAAGAGCAATGATCAATCCAACTTTGTCATGATAGACATAAAGTTAAGTTCCTTTTTAAAATTATGGAAAGTATCCAAACAATCATTAGTAAAATTAAAAGGCACATCTATAAACAAAAGATCACAAAGGATTAAGCAATTTTGGAAAAATTATTTATAAAGTGCCTATAGAACCTTGCATATCCAATAAAAACTTTTATGCCTTTGATAGATGTTAGAGGAGGCAATTTTTTTATTACGTCAATCTCGGTGCAATCCACTTCAATGCTAATGGATGAGATTTTGTGTCCAAACACTATACCTTCGTGCATCATAAAATGGTACTTCTCCTAATTAATCCCAAGGTTGGTTTCCTCATATATTTGCAAGAACTAATTAAGGTTAGTTAAGCAATTATTAAAAGAATCATCAAAAATGGAAAAGTCATCCATAAATATTTTAATAATTTCATCCACCATTTTGGAGAATATAACCATTATGCATCTTTAAAAAGTGGTCAATGCATTGCATAGGCCAAAAGTTATGTGTCAATAAGCAAAGGTACCATATGGGTACATGAATCTAGTGTTCTCTTAATCCCCTAGTGCTATATGAATTTGATAATAGCCTATCCATTTAGGAAGCAATAGTACTTATGCCTTGTAAGTCTCTCTAACATTTGGTTAATAAAAGGCAAAAGGAAATGATCCTTACAGGTTGCAATATTTAACTTCTTATAATCAATGCACACTTTTTACCCCATTATGGTTCTAGTAGGGATGAGTTCATTGTTCTCATTAGTTATAACCGTCATCCCCTAGTTCTTAGGAACTACCTACACTGGACTAACCTATCAGTTATCTAATATAGGATAAATGATTCTCACATCTATAACTTCACAAAATCTTCCTAACTACCTATTTCATGTTAAGGTTAAGCCTCCTTTGATGTTCTATGATGGGTTTGTGATTGTCTTCCATTAAGATTTTAAGCATACAAAGTGTAGGACTAATCCCCTTAATATCCACTATGGTCCAATCGATGGCTCTAATCTTATATCTCAACACCCTCAATAATTTTTCCTCTTACGCTTGTATGAGCTCATTGAAAATGATAATAAAAAAAAATGTATTATCCTTCCATAAGAATGGATACCTAAGATGAAAGGGTAATGTTTAATCCTTAGTTGGGGAGGTTTAAAAAGAAAAGGTGGGGTTAACTCAAGGTACATTTCATAATCCAAAGGTTCAATAAAAGAAGAAGAAGTAGAAGGAGTATCATATACCTTGAAACTGGGGGTATTATTCTTCACTCTTACTGTGAGCACTTTTTTAAAATCGAGGGTCTCTATCATTTTTCAGAACACTTCCTTGACATATTCTTTAATGACATCTCCATAGGCTTTTTGATGGCCTTATCCATGTTGAACACCATTTCTTCATTTCTCACATACAAGGTAAGTGTTCCTTCTCTAACATCAATTAAAGCCCTTTTGATGGCAAGGAATGGGCATTCCAAAAGCAATAGAATCTCCCTATCTACTTCCATCTCATACACCATAAAATCCATCGAGATTATGAACTTATCAAACATGATAAGCACATCCTCCACTATCTATTTTGGATAAATGATCAAATGGTTAGCTAATCAGAGAGACATTTTTGTAGGCTTTTCTAATACATAGTTTTTTTTAAAAAATAGATAAATGCAATAGATTGAAACTATAGCCTATATCACAAAAAGCTTTTTCAAATGAAACATGATCAATTTTACAAGGTATAGTAAACTTCAAGGATCTCTTCTTTTTTTAGGCAATTTATTAAGTAGGATGGCATTACACACCTAGGTTAAGGTAACTCTCTCACATTTCTTTAATTTGCACTTTTTTGAAAAAGCACACTGTTTATAAATTTAGCATAGTTCGACATTTGGGCAAGTGCCTCTATAAATATTATATTGATTTGGATCTTTTAAGTATGTCCAAAAAATTAGCAAATTAAGTGTCCATCATGTTTTGTTTAAGTCTTGAAAGGAAAGGAACGAGAGCTATATATCGCTTTATCGTATCCTTAAGCTTGTCCTCTTCAATTGGCTCTTCTTCTTTTTACATCTAGCCTTCTTCCTTTGACTCATCCTCTAGCCTAGGTTAAAGCTCCTTACTACTTTTTAAGGTTATGGCTTTTACTCGATCCTTAGGGTTGATTTTAAAATTGCTAGTTGGAGTGCCTTGTGATCTAAAACTAAAGGCATTAGCTATTTGGCCCACTTGGATCTCAAGGTTATGGATAGAAGAAGGGTGATTTATAGTGACTTAGTCAACTTTGGCATTAAGCTTCTTAGTCATCTCATCTCAATGAATAAGCCTAGCATCAATTTTGAATATGAATTTTTCCATGAGGTTTTCTAGGTTTTATTTCTTTTCTTGAAGGTGGTAGTTTAACGGTAGGGGTTGGAAACTAGGTGGTGGTTCTTAAGTTTTAGGATTTAGGGCATTATTGTTTAACTAAGAGAAATTTGGGTGATTTCCCCAAATAAAGTTATATGTATTAGAGTGTAGGTTATTGGGTTGATAGTTGAAATTTCCCATATAGTTCACTTGCTATTGAGCAAATGGGTTCCCCATTTTATAATCAATACTTTTGTGCTTATTTTTCTTATAAAAGTCACACATAAAATGCAAGAAAGGAGAAGACACCACATTATAGTTAAATGAACTCAATTATTTGGATAAAGATTATACCTAAGCTTACAAGGCTTACAATGCATCCATGTTTTATATCTCTACTATTTTCTTTGGCATCATCCTCTGATGGCCTTGATAGTTATTGTTTACCATCATTTCAATCAAATCATAATTTACATCTGTTATTTTATCTAAGAAAGACCCTCTAGCTATTGCATCTATGGTGATCTGGATTTGTCTAAAGAGTCCATTATAGACGGTATGCACGATTGACCATTTCAAAATTTGATGATTCAGACACCTCCCTAAAAGATGTTTGAATCACTTCCAAGCTTCATTTAAGTTTTCTCTATTGTGTTTGCTAATGTAACAATCTCATTTCTAAGTCTTATTGTCTTTGATGAAGGATAGAATTTGCCAAGGAATGCTTGAGAGAGTTGGTCCCAAGTTATCATGCTTTTAAGCTTTAATGAACTTATCCAAGCCTTAGCATTATCCTTAAGAATGAATGTGAAGAGGCATAGTCTTACCGCACCTACAAACATTCCATTTTGCCTAAATGTGTCACAAATCTCCAAAAAGTTTACTATATAAGCATTTGGGATCTTCATGAGATAAGCCTTAGAATTGAAGAGTGTTGGTAAGCATTTCAATTAACAATGGCTTGGTTTTGAAAGTATTTGCATTTATGCTTGCTCAAGTGATAGCCAATTTCAATCTTACAAAAGCTGGTGTGGTGGATTCCTTTAAAGGTCAATCCTCCTAATTTGCCATCTCTTGATTTTCTTAATGTTCCCACTTTCTTTGATTTGGAGTGCATTCAATTTCAGGATTAGGAAGAAACAAGTCTTCTTCATTTTCCTGATTTTGAGGTTAAAAATAGAAAAAGAAATTCTATATCGATACAAAACCAATAACTTAGTATTAAAGTCATTGATCCTTGGTAACAATGCTAAAAACTTGATGATAGGTGTGTGCTATGTATAAAATACTTAAACTACTAGTGCACATGTCAGAAGTAATACACTGTACTTGTGAGTTTGCATATTATTCCTATGAGGATCAAGTTTAAGTGCTAAGTATATTATAACTTATATAATCTAAAGAACTAAAATAAATGATAACTAAAATTGAAAAGAAGAAAATACGATCAAACAATTGTACGAAAATGGAACGATTCAATGGAGAAATGGTGGCTAGGGGTTCAACTTCATTTAGTGTTTTTTGAAGGATTCCTAATCTCCATATAATAGGTTTATTCTTCAAGTGCTACTATCAGGTCACTAAGGTGAGTAATCAATCTCTCTCGAGTGTCAATCAATATATAAAACCATGTTAAACTAGTGGTTTCTCAATATAAATGCCAAACATCATGCAAATTTTTTGCTAAATAAGACTTTAAAAATAGCAATCTTTATTCAGATTTATTAACACATAACAAAATAAGGGAATTATTGAAGGGTCCATTCCATGAAAAAATCTCTCGATAGTTAATTCAAATAACTAACTATGTTCAATGGTCAAACAATCAACAATAATAAGCATTCAATAATCACTAACACTTAAAATGAATGAAACCAATAGATTTAGATTAAGAAAATCTAATACAGGTTACACAAGATCCATCTACAACCCTAACCTCTAAAGTTTTAGTTCATGATAAAGAAAGAGAAGAAGAGGAAATAATCAAATTAATTATAAAGGAAGCCATAGACTCCTTCTTGAATCACCGTGATTGAAGGCACCTTCTTCCTCCAAATTCTTTGCCTTTTCTCTTTAAATTGCTTTTCTATTTCAATTACACTTTTTCTCAAGCTTTGGGCTGTCTCTTTATGCCTTAAGTCTTCATGATTCACCTCCTTAAATAATGACCATCAGGTTTCGTTAAAAGTAACTCAAATTGCAACCTTGGAAGATAATCAAGAAATCTTGATTTTGGGTTTTAGAAAAGCATGGTTGTGCCAATGCGCAATTGATTCATAGAAAAGGGGCATGACCATATGTCATGGTTGTGTCTTGATTTAAAATCTCTATCCTTCAAGCGTACGACCATGTGCATGGCTATGCATCAACATGATCCTTTTGATTTGTTCTCTTCAAATGAAGGCACAACCATTAGGATGTATGGTTATGTGTCAGTTCAATACTTCCTAACACCTCATAAGGCATGGCCATATGCATGGTTGTCTTTTCTTTTTTCCTTTCTTTATTGTTCTTTCTTTAATTCTTTGAATATAAACACAAAATACTCTTTATGAGTTCAATTGAAGGAAAAAATTAAACATTAGTTCATGAATCTAAAGGGAAATGACCTTTTAAATATGAGTATTATGATATTAAACAATCGTCATTCCTCCTATGTGCATATGATCATTCTTATAATTTGAGGGTTATATAGGGACTATACTAAGTTAAAGAGCTCAGGCTCAAGAGCACAATTGGAGAAGGTGCCATATAGGCCAGTAACATTAGAGGAAAGCCATAAGTAAGCTCATATAACTAACTCATCAAGCCTATGATGGTGGGTGAGCTAGATCTATTCCTAGACAACTTGGAGGAGACCTGTCGCTCATCTCTTGTTGGTTCCTTAATGTTGCTTTTTTAAACATTATTTAACTTTGCAATGTAGATTAAATATAATGGAATTGATATCACTTGTTATCTTTTCTTCTTAAACTATTCCTTAAAAATCCATCTTACAAGATACTCATAAAAGAATGATGCTCAAAGTAATACAGTGCATAAGTGTGTGTCGATATCTTCTCACAAAGATAAAAGCAATAAGTATTAGAATATGATGATTCTATTTTGATAATGAAACTAAAATATTAAAATGAATATAAACTACGAACACAATGAAAATAAACTAAATTAATAATTGAATAATAAAAAGACAAATGCAATTGATAAAGAAAATCTTATGAATAAACACCAAGGATACTTGATCTCGCTAATGAAAAATCATGAAATCATTAATCATTTAATGATATGTTGGATTAAGAGTTCAAAACTATCAATTGTCTCTATAGTAATTAAGCCTCTCTCTTAAGCAGTCACTTAATTTGTAACCATTTCTCCATATCCATCTTTCAATATGAAATAGATATGCATTACCTCATTAGTTCTAACAATCCTTTAAATGATAGCAATAGGTTAAGTAGGCATCTCTACTCATCGATTAACCTAAGGGAAATGATTCTAGGTATATTTTAATTTATGATCTCTCAATTTGTAAATGAAACACAAATGATGTAATTGGTGGCCAAACAATCACAAGCATTAAGATCAAGAATCATTTATTTGTAAAGAAACAAAATTCCAACATATTCATTGAAATCATAAATCAATCAATCATAATCCATAGCTACATCATGTTCCTAGATCTAAGATCTAACCTAACATACTAACAACACAAGATAAATGTAAAAGCAATAACATCATCTTAATAAAGGAAATAAGAAAGAAGAGAAGGAAAATATGAAATCTACCAATGGTCTTGATAGATCTTCTCCACTTCCTCTTCCTTTGACCTAATGATCTTTTACACTTTAAATTTAATCTTTTGTTGAAGTATATTTTCCCTTATTTTCTTCTCTCTAAAACTCCTCTTTTGTTGCCCAAAAAGACTCTTGAAAACCTTAGGGGTTGGCATTAAATACTCATTCAAAAGACATAAAGAATAGGCTAAAAAGTAGGATTTAACGAGTTCAAGTTGCAGACTACAACTTGAATCATAGTATGTGACTCTCATCAGGCCTCAATAAGTCACAACCTATAACTTTAACTGTAGGTATAATAGCTTACTTTTCATCTTCACGCATCTAACTATCTAACATGGTCCTTGATGTTGCTAGCTTTGCCTATTTCAGTATCAACTTGCTTCAAACTTGTTAAGACACCTTTAAAACATCAAATATGAGAAATAAAACCAAATCATGAAAAATAACTTAATTTAAACATAGATTAACATCAAATCAAGCTCAAAACTTATGAAATATCTATGACAAAATTAAGCCTAACAGTCACTAAAGCTTAGCCATTCTTTTTGTTCTTTTAAGCTTACCATAACTTCCTATTTGAGTTTCTTCATTTCTTCTAGAATTTTATGTCTTTCATTCCTTGCTATTTTCATTTTCCTAACATTGTGTATGCATAGATCCCTCGTATCTAAGTCAAGCACATGTTCAACTTGATTGTTACGTTGAAGTAAACATACACACGACTAAGTGGTGAGATACATGTAAGAAAAATATGAACTTATATATGCATGTTTGTGTGTATGTGTGTCTTAACTATTCTAACCCTGTGTTTGCTGCAGGAGGAAGCCCAACAAAAGAATTGGAAGCTCTAACAGGTGCGCCTTAAGCTAGTAAAGCTTCAAGCTAATTTAGAGTTACCTGGTGCCAAGGAGTTTAAGGAGAAGGTGGGATCTTTTGAGGATAAGGAGGATTAGGCTTATTATTAGCCACCTTTTATTTTTACTTCTTTTTATTACTTAAATGTAGCAGACCATAGGAATTTCAGTAGATTTATTTAGTTATCATATAATAGTTAGAAGTGTTTTGCCCCTTTTTTGCTTTTGATATTTAGGATATTTTGGGAATTTCGGGCCTAAGTGCCCTAATTTTTTTTAAACTGATCAGTTTAGTCGTAATGGATGCCATATTGCCTTCTAACAATCTATATGTAAATGTTGTGTAGATGATATGTTAAATCTCTTTATCATCTATGTTTATATGCTCCTTTAAGCATGTTTAAAACAAGCCAATCACCAAAACACAAATGAAACTCTAGAAGTATAGACCAACCACTCATTTATATAGATATCTAGATGTTTGTAAAAATAGCCTAGCAAGTCCATATAACAACTTTATTATTCATAACTTTTAAGCACCAATTACCTTCTCCCTTCTTTTTTTAAGTCATTTCACCTTGATTTTTATGCCCCTAACAACCATGTTTCAGTTCTCTACTATGTCTAAAGGATTCTTAAAGTCTCTTTCAACCCTAAATTGGTTTGATCTTTCTTGCACGAGTTTTAAAGTCCTTTAATTTCTCTCATCCATTAAGCTTGACACTAAATTTTATGGGTAGCTTGTGACTATTAAGATCCATCTACCCATTTGTTTTATTTTGGTGACATAGATATCTATCACCTTCTTAAGGAGGTGAGTGCTATTCTAAACCACTGCATCACTGGCGCTAATCAGATTGCATTACCACACTTAAGTTACCTAAATGTGCAAAAGATGATGGAGTTGTCTTAAAGTGAGATCCCCCTTATACACCTTAGGAAATGAGAAGATGTTATTTTCTCCTTAGTTCGTTTCATACCCCTTAAGGGATAATGTTAAGGTCATGAAAACCCATATTTTGGTACTTATCTTGATGCGTGAGTATTTCTCTATAAAGATGATGGAAAAATTGACCTTTAAGCTTGTCGCTCATTAACGAGATTAAAAAAGGCAAGAATCCATTCTCTGACACTTAATGAGATTTTGTGGGCCTGGATAAAGTATCCTTCAATATCTATGAGTCTTTTATAGGGAGCCTACTAATTTTTAATTGTATGCCCCTTACATCCTTTTGTTATTTTCTTTCTTCTACTTTTTTATTTATTTATTTGCTTACTTTATGTTTATGTTCACTTTTATTCTTTTCATCCTAACTTTTGCCTAGACCACCTTTGTGAGTTTCCAATACAATAAGCTACTCATTTTTTGCTTAGGTCATATTTTTAGATTTTCAACCTAATGAACCTTTTTTTTTTTTTTATCTTTTTATCTTTTTTTTATTTGCTTTTCTTTTTTCTTTTATTATTTTAGATTTGTTTGTATGAGATGCTAGGCATAATAGGCTCCCACTGTGGAAATGAGGCAATACTTCCTACAACATCACTCAATTTATTATTTATTGTGACTCGCCTTGTTAGACTAGGGTGGTTAATCCTAAGTCTTTGACCTCTTTTTATCTTGACATAGGAGATTAATCATGTCTAATGTTTCAATTGAGTGTTATTTTGCATAATTAAGTTAGATTTTCCATTAGAAGTTAGAAGGATTGCATAATCTTTAAGAAGGCAAAGTTCATCCAAATTCATGATCAGTAATATGTAATTCGTAATCGCAACCTAGTTCAAAGAAAGAGTGAAACTCGGACAGAGGGATTCACAAGCATCTTTGCTGCCGCGACTTATTCAAAGATGGGAGTGCAAAAGTCATAGATGAATTCGCGGCCTATGTCACACCTCAGTCGCGATCGCGACTTTCAAAGTGATTAAAGAGGAAAGCCAGTCCACAATCATAGCATGCCAAGTGTCCAAGGTATCCGTTAGAGAACAAAATTCACGAGGGCGACATTTTGGGTAGCGACCGCGATTCAAGAATAAGAAGATTGTCTTCTAAATAGAAGAATTCACGTCATGAGTTGCGCCCTGTAAAATGAAGAATCACGACCATGACTTTTGTGGGTAGTTAGAATATAACATCTATATTTTTCTGATGGACCAATAAGGAGTTGCCACATGGATTAGCCGCTAGACACAAACGAGCTTTTTTGCCGTAATTTTTGGCTCTCATATGGAAATTTGGATTTTGCGACTGCGATAGACCAGTAGCAATTGCGACTCCTGCTTGACATGCAATTAATGTAGAATCTGCCTATCGTGTCTTGAAGATTTTTTGAGCTTTAAAGACTAACATCTATTTGGTGGGTATGGGATATAAATACTCTACCAAATAGTGATAAATGAGATAGTTACATAATTCATTACTTGTGTTAAAGCTCTCAATCTATTGCTACTCATTTTCTTATCTTCTTTATGAGATTGTAAGTGTTGGGTATGAGCATTAAACACCAATTGTAAGAAAGGTTATTGTGTGAGCCTTGAAAACACATAGTGTAAAGATTATTATGTGAGCCTTGAAAACACATAGTGTAAAGGTTATTATGTGAGCCTTAAAAACACATAGTGTAAAGGTTGTTGTATGAGCCTTGAAAACATAAAGTGTAAAAGTTAGGTGTAAGCTTAGAAACACCATTCTGAGTTAGTGGAACACCCAATTGCAGAGAATTCAAGAATGGACATAGGGTCGATTATACCCGAACCACTATAAATCGTGTGTCTTTTCTTTTACTAATTTCTTTACCCTTACTTTAAATTTTTTGTATACACCAATTTAACCCCCCTTCTTGGTGCCTATGGCCAACAAGTGGTATCAGAGCTAAGTCTCACATACAAGCCTTAATTGGGTGAGCAAAGTTCATGGCACAAGAGGGAATCTACTCACACCTCAAGTCTCACTTTAATGGATCTGACTATACTCATTAGAAGTATAGAATGGAAATCTACTTTGATACAGATGTGGTGGACCTTTAGGATGTAGTTATCAAAGAATAGAAGCCACCCACTAAGGTAGTGGATGGAATTAAAGAACTTATTCTAAGGGAAGAATCGGTTGAAGCTTATAGGAGATCAAATCGCAAAAACAAGAGAGCAATGGCCATTTTTCTACGCTCTCTTTCTAGGGAAGAGATTAAAAGAGTGCAACATTGCTAAACAGCACATGCCATTTCAAAGACTCTTGAGAACTGCCATGAAGGCACAACACTGGTTAAATCAAGTTGTTTGGAGATGTACGTGACAAAATAGGAGCTGTTCATGATGAAAGGCCATAAAGCATCACTGAAATGATGAATAGGCTCCTATCCATTGTCACCAACATGAAGAAATTCGAAAGGACACTCACAAACTATAAGGAAAACACAAAAATCCTCAAAACCCTTCCTTTAGATAAATTTGATGCTAAAGTGTGCAGCATCCAAGAG